>APFE030065033.1:0-21279 GCA_000404065.3 Pinus taeda | reverse complement strand
ATGATGATGATGATGATGATGGTTAATGTCCACTGAGACCAAATTGGTCTATCGGACCTATACTTTCTTAGTTTCTAGTTGTCTGGCTCCTTGTCTTTCTTGGCGAGATTGGTGATGTAGCTTTCTTTTTCTTCTCTACAGTCTTCCAACTTTCTTTATCTTGCATCTCGTTCATCTCTTCTGGTTCTTGGGACATTGGTGTCTTAGCTTCGCGATCTATTGTGTTCGTCTTTTTGGAGATAGTCGGAGAAGAAGTTTGGTCTAGGAGATCTGTTTTGCTGTTAAATGAAGATTTACTTTCCGCGTTATTCGAAACCGCATAACTGTCGATGCTTGAGGGGTTGTTAAGTTCACCTTTTTGTTGTTGGGCGGGGCTTTCCCCCTGTGCGTCTTGAAAATTGCTTCTATCTTGCCCGATTGCTTGTGATTCAGAGTTTTCTCGAGAGTATTCTTCTTGGATGACAGTGTAGTGTTCTTTTTGTGCTCCTTCCCACCATGTAGATCTATGGTGATTTTTTCTAGCAGAGTTTTTCTAGGAAGCTTTTGGGCAATTTTTGGCAAGGTGGCCTGTCTCAAAGCAAGATCAACATCTGAAGAGGACACTTTCATAATCGAGTTTCTGGTTCCACACATAGTCTTTACTTGTTAGGTGTATTTCAGCTGGGAATCCGGCGCTGAAGTCCATTTCCACACATATGCGTGCATATGTGGTGGCATATTCCTCTGTTTCTGGGCACCTGCAGTAAAATTTCCCAATTGCATTTCCGATGGCTTTTAGCGATGAGAGATTCCATAGATGCAAGGGTAGGCTTGGCAATCTCACCCAAACTGGTGCTGAGGTTATCACTGCTGTAGAGGGATCGAATGATGGGTTCCATGGCTTCATGAATAGACCTGATTTTTCCCAAAACCAAGGGCCGGATTCTAGAATACATTGTCTGCTTTCATCATGGTTTTCAAAATCTACTATAAAGAAACCCCTAGCACAGGGGTAGATATTAATTGCATCAGGAATTAGAGGTTTCCATACCTCTGAGATCCAACTGTGGAGAGCTGTCAGCTGTGGCCAAAAACCATTGAATCGGCATACTAGGGCACTTTCAGAGAACTTCAAAGCCTCATCGAGTGAAGCCTGGACCAGCTGGACAGTGGGAGCTGGGGCTTCACTAACAATATGGGCAGGAGCTTGCCCTGAGGCAGACAGAGAGCCAGCAGCTATTTTCGCAAAGCTGGGAGCCATCTAGAACTCAGAAGACCGGAGCGATGAGCCACCGCAGAACTCAGAAGACCGGAGCGATGAGCCACCGCAGAACTCAGAAGATCGCAAAACCCGAAGAGCGATGAGCGATCTGGACTTAAGAGCGATCTGAACTCAGAATACTCGAGCGATGAACCACCGCAGAACTCAGAAGACCGCAGAACCCGAAGAGCGATGAGCGATCTGGACTTAATATCCACAAAACAAATCTATGGCTGGAAGTCGTTAATATTAAAAGCATGGAATGAAGATATTCTTTATTTATTTTTTTTTAAAGAATATCTGGAGCCACCGCAGAACTCAGAAGACCGGAGCGATGAGCCACCGCAGAACTCAGAAGACCGCAGAACTCAGAAGAACGGAGCGATCTGGAGCCACCGCAGATCTGATCCGCAGAAGAGAACCCGAAGAGAAGAGCGATCTTGGAGCCACCGCAGATCTGGAGCGATGACGATCTGTAAATGATGAAAAATGTTTTCGTAAAATGAGCGATCTGACTTAAGAGCGATCTGAACTTCATAGACTGGAGCGATGAGCCACGCAACTCAGAAGACCGCAGACTCCTTCAGCATGTTCAAGCCAAACCAAAATGAAAATAATGATGTGTATGTTACTATTATTAACCCATTTAATTATAATATGATATGGTAAATATAATGTATGTGTTAAGTTACGATTATTACTAAGACAGTGTTGGCACAATTTAAAAGTCTATCACCTTTGCAACACTAGTAATATGGTTGAAGATTAAAAAACTCTTATAGATCATCTAGTTTATACTCATATTGGAATTAAATTTCAAAATGTTTGTGATGCTACCAACCTTTTTGATTGTTTAACTAAACAAAATTATGATGATATTGAAACACTTCTTTTAATGTTTTTTGTGCATAACAATAAAATTCGAAATAACTTTTAGTAATATCTTTTTACCTTCTTATATAACATATTTGGTCTTAGTGGATGGAAATCATCATTATCACCATCATAATTACATACTATTGTAGGAAGTTTACACCATTTTAGAGTTGAGGAGAAAAAAAAATTAGGATCAAATTAAATGTTGAATGTGAGTAGTAGCACAATTTATTTTTATTTATTATTTGTAATTTTATGTTAATAAAGAAGTTGAATGAGGCTTGCTTTATGAATAACAGATTAATATGCAAGATATATATTAAGTATAAAGTTATTTAATGACAAATGATCTTAGTAATGTGTCCAATATATACCATTATTTAGAACTTTAACTAGATTAAGTTTTTTCAAAATGAGGAATTAGAAAGTAATTTAGTTCACTAATTTTAATGTAGATATTCACCATTTTTTGTGTAAAAATTATGATGATAAAATTTATAAAACAAATTTATATAAACTTGCAAAAGCGAATCTTTCACATCTTAATCTAGATTCCTTACATTTTCTATTTTAATATTTTTATGGTTTATATTAAAAGATAAGTTTGTTAAGGTTATTTTATGAAATTATTGATGTGTATGTTACTATTTTTAACCCATTTAATTATAATTTGATATAGTATATATCATGTATGTGTTAAGTTACGATTTTTACTAAGACAGTGTTGGCACAATTTAAAAGTCTATCACCTTGCAACACTAGTAATATGGTTGAAGATTAAAAAACTCTCATAGATCATCCAACTTATACTCATATTGGAATTGAATTTCAAAATATTTGTGACGCTACCAACCTTGTTGATTGTTTAACTAAAGAAAATTATGATGATCTTGAAACGCTTCTTTTAATGTTTTTTTTAGCATAACAATAAAATTCTAAATAACTTTTAATACTATATTTTTACCTTCTTATACCCCATATTTGGTCTTAGTGGATGATAATCATCATTCACCGTCATAATTACATACTATTGTAGGAAGTTTGCACCATTTTAGAATTGAGGAGAAATTTTTTCATAGGATCAAATTAAATGTTGAATGTGAGTAGTAGCATAATTTATTATTTGTACATTTATGTTAATAAAGAAGTTGATTGAGGCTTTCCTAATGAATAATAGATTAATATGAAAGATATATATTAAGTATAAAGTTATTTAATGACAAATGATCTTAGTAATGTGTCCAATATATACCATTATTGAGAACTTTAACTAGATTAAGTTTTTTTCAAAATGAGGAATTAGAAAGTCACATAGTTCACTAATTTTAATGTAGATATTCACCATTTTTTGTGTAAAAATTATGATGATAACATTTATAATTTTTTTTTATATAAACTTGCAAAAGAAAATATTTCACATCTTAATCTAGATTCCCTACATTATCTATTTTGATATTTTTTATGATTTATATTAAAATATAAGTTTGTTAAGGTTATTTTATGAAAATAATGATGTGTATGTTACTATTATTAACCCATTTAATTATAATCCGATATAGTAAATATCATGTTTGTGTGAGGTTATGATTATTACTAAAAGAGTGTTAGGACAATTTAAAAGTCTATCACCTTTGCAACACTAGTAATATGGTTGAAGATTAAAAAACTCTCATAGATCATCCAGTTTATACTCATATTGGAATTAAATTTCAAAATATGTGTGATGCTACCAAGCTTCTTGGTTGTTTAACTAAACAAAATTATGATGATCTTGAAACATTTATTTCAATGCTTTTTGAGCATAACAATAAAATTTGAAATAACATTTAGTAATATATTTTTATTTTCTTAGATACCATATTTTGTATTAGTGGATGATAATCATCATTATCACCACCATCATTACATACTATTGTAGGAAGTTTGCACATTTTAGAGTTGAGGAGAAAATATTTTTTTAGGATCAAATTAAATGTTGAATGCTAGTAGTATCATAATTTATTTTTATTTATTATTTGTACTTCTATGTTAAAAAAGAAGTTGCTTGAGGCTTACATAATGAATAATAGATTAATATGCAAGCTATATATAAGTATAAAGTTATTTAATTACAAATGATCATAGTAATGTGTCCAATCTATACCATCATAGATCCATTTTAAGTGAAAATGTAGGGATCAAATTTCTTCACTTGCAGACATTTTTAGAGTGAAAGATACAATGTGTTATTTTTAATTGTTGAAACTGTATTTTTGAATGCTAAATAGAGTATATATATGACCAAATAAAAATTGTAACCATATTTTTCTTTTCAAATATAGATATATATGGTGTTGATATTGACATAAATTAGTTAACATAAATCTTTAAATAGTTTCTCTGTATCTATAGCTGAAATATTTTTGAAAAGTATAAGATTTAAACATCTAATTCACACATTTTTTTAACTTGTAATTACTTTACAAAATATTCATTTTTTTATTTTTCTATTTAGAACATAATTTTTATTTTAAAGGGGCACAGAAAAACATACAAACTTACACATCCCCCCATATTGGGCTGTAAAATGAGCCTCTCATCTCAATTACTAATAATTTTAATGATCAAAATCAATCATGAATTAGAATAGTAACAAAGTAGTATAATTGGATTATTTTCAAATACATTGACAAGAAAGAGAGAAAATTGACTAAGATATTTATTACAAATGTTTAGTTTTTATTCGTGTAATGTTTAAGGATATTATATTGAAAAGAACATATTAACAGTCATCTAAAACTTAGATTCCTTACATTATTTCTATTATCATTAACATTTATATTTCTGTATTAAATTTGACTCGTGAATAATAAATTTTGTAAAAAAAATCTTACCTATAAAGTTATTTAACAATATATTAATATTTTTTTTCTTACTATTATTGACCATTTTAAATTGACACCAACTAATTTTCCTAAGTTGAGTACAGGTTAATTGTACTAGTAAAATGTTGGCACCACTTCAAAATCTATAAGAGGAAATATTTTATAATTCTAGTTGTGTTGTTCAATGATCAATTTTTTTTATTTTTTTAAATTAGAGTGCAACAAAATAACGAATTTGATTTATATCATTTATAATAAGGAAAATTAAGGAAAAATCACCTCAAACATTATATAAAGTGTCTAGCATTTATTCATTAAGTGTTTAAATGGTTTATATTAAATAGAATACTAATTAGGTACTCCACTATTGTTTTAATAGACCAAGTTTAGAAGATGTTTTTAAGTGCATTATTGAATTTGATTATGCATATTTGATATGGTGAAAAGTCATGTTGGTCAAATAAAGCTTTGAAAACTTAAAAATTTTACGGAATTGTCATGTAATTTGTATAACACATGATTACATTGAAATATTAAATAATATAAAACTCCTCCAAAAAGAATATGAAGAGAATATTTGATATACAACAAATATGGAAAAGTGTGTCTGAATGTATATTAATAGATCGTTAAAAAAAAAATTACATTCATGAATCATATAAACCTACTTATAAGATATTCTCTCAAGTAGATCAAGAATGGCTTCTACACCATATTTATTTATCTTGGTCTTCTTTCAATGTTCTTTCTTTGGCATCCATGACCACACTATGGTATTAGTTGGAATAGATCCAAGTTCTATGTCATCAGGATTTGGTACCCAATATTGCTCTAAAAATTTTCCATTGTATTTCCCTGACATAGGCCAGTCAACCTTTACGTGATGATTCTCACTTTCATTATCCCTAAAGATATCTGAGATGGATTTTGCCATCCAAATCATCTCCCCTGGATCCTCATTTCCTGATCTAACTAGTAACATCTTTCATTTCTCAACATCAATCATCAAATTGAATTTTGGCTTTGGCTTGTTGCATTTGGGTCCAACATATATTGGTTAAAATATCACATTATCAAATTCCCCATCCATAATACTTGATATTACTTGGAGTGCATTACGATCAACATCAACAATGTGCCTTGTCTTGGGCCAGAAATCCTCAGAAGATGAATCACTTCCATTATATTATTCTATGATCATTATAGATTCCATCTAATGTATCAAGAGCTTTTTCCCAGTACACTACTTTATTTTTCCATTCCTTTGTAACAATTGGTGAATCCTCATTCCCAATAGTGTCTTTCCACATTTGTATGTATGATGTTATCCCTTCCTTTAGTTCTTTTAAATAGACATCATTCTGTTTGGAAGCCAAGAAAGATGGATTCCCTATGGGAATTATAGGTCGACCTTCATCATCTACATTCCATAACTCAAATGGCTCTTACCACTCAATATCTCTAATTGATTCTTTGTACATTAGTACTGGAACATTATTAAGTACAAGAAATTGGAAGTATTGGACATTAAGATGTCCAACTAGTGCATTTTTTCCCGCCTTCATGTATCCATTAAGGAAACTTTTGAAGTCATAAACCTTGTCAATAAGTGTAGGGGGAAACATTCGATTTTATTCAATTATGCAATATGTATGCATCATTTCAGGTAAAGAATAAATATCTTTACTTTTTAGGTTGGAAGACATTCTTTTTTAGGTTCCATCTATGCCTTCATGGGTGTGCCCCACAAGCAAGAACCCAACCTCAATAGTGATGAAGACACCAAGTGAAATTAAAAGTGATAGAAACATTGAAAGGTATCGATTCTTATTATCACTTGTTGCATTGTCCAACTATAACAACAAATGTGGAGGAAGAGGTTTAAAATCAACATTTTGACTTTTTGAACTTCCATGAGATATAAAATAATACTTGTATCTTTGACATTTTGAGTAAATAGAGGTGTCAAGTAATGCATTTGTAAGTGGGTTTCTTGAAATTCCACTTTCATAAAGTAGATCACCATACATATCCATTTGTGGGTCTTCAAGGTCCCTTAAGCACTTTGCAAGGGATGTAATAGTAAATTGTGATCCCATATGGACAAATGGTAGGGAGAAATGACAAAAACCTCCCACCTTATGCCCATGTGTAAGCATACCTGTCAATGAGAAACCTAAATTTGTTCCTAAAATAGATTTTGATTTGACATGTAGCCTTGGGATTGAAGTCTTTATTTTGTCCATTTTATCATGGATAATGCTCAAATAATCCTTTGGAAACTGCTCTGACATAATCCTATGGGCATAGTAGAAATATCTTCCACACATAACAATCTTGTTATGTTTCTTCAACCTACCTCGTTCCTTTTCTTCCAACTCTTTTGTAGTTGCTGATTTAATTTGTGCTTTCAACACAATACATTCAATTCATTTAATAAAGTTGGTGTTCTTTGAAAATGTCACATCTCAAAACTTAGTATTGCAGATCTTGCTCATTGTTGACTATGATATTGATGGGTAATTGAGCTTTTGAAGAGCCTCATTGATCTCATTTAACAAAGATTTTTGTTTGTAAGTCGAAGGAAGAAATATTAAAGGAGAAGATGTTCCATCTTCTTCAACTTGACGTGTTTGGTTTGGTGAAAAATATGAATTATCCATTACAATTTTGTGCAATGTTTCTATGGTTGCCACTGTGTGAGCTCGTGCTTTGCATGTGTTGGTGTTACCATGAATAGCTTTGATCTATCCATGTTGGAAATAATGTTGGTAGTTATAGAATGTGCTTTGAGGAATTTTATTTATCTTATACCATGCTTTCTTACAAATAATATTCCCATTAAATCTCATGTCCTTTACATTTCTAGCAATAGGTGCTAGGCCATGGCCATGGCCCTTTGACATGACTGTGTTTGACATGAGTGAATTCAAGACAAATTCTATAATACCATTTGTATTTATTTGTCTCAGACCCCTTCTATCACCTGCAATGGCCTTCCTATCCACATGTTGAAGACAATCTTTTCTACAACATACATCTTCTGCCAAAAGTCAAATTTCTTTCTCTTCATCTATTTTTGTTTGACATTTTGCAAAATTTTTTGTAGCTATAACTCGTTTAATCCTTTTATATGGCCTTGCTACATGCATATCAATTGAGTTTCTATCTTTTTCATTACAAAGGTACCCATCCCATTTGTTTAAGGGATTTGTGTCCTCTATAACATCCCATATCACCGTTTCCTTTGGTGGCTCCTTGAATGTTTCCTTGACCCTTAATATCACACCTTTTTTGTCCACCAACTTATTTATTGGTAATCTAACCAAATAGTGTATAGAATTATCCACAATTCTGCTTATCTCACAATTTCCATCTACCTCTTCTAGAAAAACACCAAAATCCATTTCACCTAGTGTTTCACCCTCAACAATGTCATCCTCACGGGCATTAACTAGCATTCCTTTGGAAATGTACATGCTTGTTCCCATGCATTCATGTGTAAGATAAAACTGTGTACATATGAATCTAACCATATCTTGGGGAATATTTATGGCATGATCATGACAGTGAGGATCCAAATCTGAGTCTGGCCAAATTTCATAAGATTCTAATGCGACCCCAAGTGTATGCTCAAATACTGTTGGATGTGGTAGAGGAGAATTATGTTTTAACACCTTCTCAATTTTAACCACTATGCATCCTTTCTTTACCATATTTCCATGCACTTTATGCCTAATCTCTGTATTGAATATGGAGCCCTTGCCCACCTTCACTCCATGTTGCAGAAGATCTACCTTGTCTCCAATAGAAAATGTAAAAGAAACATTTGCACCTATAAACGAATGTAAATAAGGTTAGTATTTACTCAAAAAAAAAAACATTTATTATACTATCAATAATATATATCACATGCTTCAATATTTTGATTTACCTATGTTGTGTCTCAAATCCATGATCTTCCATGGATGTATGTTCCCTTCATTAACATCCTCACCAATAAAATGCTGTTAAGTGACATCAATTATCAAAATTGTAACATAACCAACATTAGCCCTTTCTCCACCATAATAAGTTCCAAACTCTGCAGATTCAACCCTTCCTAGCCCAATGACTTGATCATTAATAAGGATATCAACATAGTCCCCTTTTGCCAAAATTATATTTTCCATTGTATCTTGTATCAATTTTGTAACAACAATTAAATCGTAACTTGTAATTAAAAGGTTTAACCGTGTAAAGTGTGACTTTATATTTTCGCAAAAACACACAACCTACAAAAAAGTAATATAGATGCAAAAATTAAAATAGTATGGTAGTCATATTGTATGTAATGAAACATTATTTCCTCAAATGAAAGCTAAAAATCAATATCATTCCTTCTACTACAAACATAAACATATTGCTAGAAGCAACATTACATGGTCAAATAAATCTAGCACATGCTAGATTTCCTTCTAGCTCAAATACAAACACATTGCCAATAACAATATTCTAAGGTGAAGGAAATCCACCACATGCTAAATTTCCTTCTAACGTAAATAGAAGCATATTACTCACAAAAAATTTCAAAGTAAAAGAAATTTTACACATTCTAGAGTTTATTCTAGCACAAACACAATCACATTGCCAAAAACAACATTGCAGTGTGGAAGATATCCGGCATATGCTTGATTTACTTCTAGCACAAACAAAAGCACATTGCCAAAAATAACATTGTAGAGCAAACAAAATCCAACAACTTTTATCACAAACACAATCACATTTTCAATAACAACGTCGCAAGGTAAAATAAATTTAATGCATGCTAGCTTTACATGTAGCATAAATACAAGCATACCACCAAAAACAACATTTCATGCCAGAAGAAATCTAGTGCATGCTATATTTCCTTCTAACACAAACAAAAGCACATAAACAAGGTGAAGGAAATCTAACATGTGTTATATTTCCTTCTATAATAAACAACCAAATTGAAAACAACGATATTGCATAGAAAAATAAATCTAGCACAACTTCTAGCCCAAACACAAGCACAACATTTCCAATAACATTGCCAAGGTGAAGGAAATATAACACTTGCTAGATTTCCTTTTATCATAAACAACCAAATTGACAACAAAAATATTGTGAAGCAAAAGAAATATAGCATAGGTTCTAGCCCAAACACAAGAACATTTCGAATAAAAATATTGCAAGGTGAAAGAAATTTAACGCATGTTGGATTTACATGTGGCACAAATAAAATCATACTACCAATAACAACATTGCATGCCAAAATAAATATATTGTGTGTTATGTTTCTTTTTAACACAAATAAAAAAAGTGTAATGGTGATTCTCTGTTGTCAAGACCCATATGAAAAGTGGCATAATTCTAATAAGACCAATGTAGCTACTGCCAGGATACCCACTCACCTTTCCCTTTATCCTACAAAAAACTCCCAGGTATGAAATCCTTTTCTTTCCAAGTGTTTCCTTGTAAAAGGGGAAGGTAATGGATAATTTTTCCTACTAGAATAGATTTATCTGGGGAAAATAGGGTGGAAAACATGAAGCCACTTTTCCTTACCAAGAAAGTAAGGCTAACTAGGCCTGATTGATATCCATGCCCGATGAACTATATTAGTGGTAAAAAAATTTGTTTGCACTATGATTGGTAATGTACCTTCAAAGACACATGTGCTATCATCTTCATAATGTTAACAGTTACACATCCATGACATCTCTAGTTCTTCCAACTTCTATGACAAAATCAATGTAGTTGAAGCCTTCGATATTTCTGGATCCAATGTTCTTAGAAGAATGTGGCAGGTTTAAAAGTTATTGTTCAAGCAGTTACTCACCTTTATCACAAGCTGACCAATTAGTTTTCCTATTCTAGATTACTCTCAAGATCTCCTTACATTCCACAAACAAAAGAAGGTATTGTAAAGACAATCTCTCTCTGTTTCTAAAGGAAAAAAATCTCTGTTTAATGAAAAAAGATATTTTTTTGTTACTTTTGGAACAGTTGCCTTGAGAACATTTCTAGAGAAATCATAATACATTAAGAGTTTATATATTCTCAAAATCTTCCAAGATCACATAATCACAATTGAGCCTCAACAACTATATAGTTACGAGGTAGCCTAACCAATATACTTGTAATCAGTTTTCCTTTAGATGATTATGTAATAAACAACTATACAGAAAAATATGCATTCTATTGACAAGAATATATATACCCCTGTCGAGGTCTTACAAGGAAAGGAAAATTTGTACCAGGAATATCCACCTGAAGAAATCAATTCTTGTTGGCTCAACCAATAGAGGTTGTTGTGCAATCTGTAGGTACCAAGCAATAATCCCACACAGTAGTGTCCAGGTTTTTCTAGCATCTTATTTAAAAAAGTTTCGTTTCTCCCTATGTAGGTTGACTATACCAATGTAAAGTTTCATTGTTCAAAAGTTTAGGGCCTCCTTCGTGATGAGCCTATGTATTGCAGCAAGAATGTTGCAACTCCCAGGGCTACTAGTTTTACTTATCAACCTAGGCTTCATATAAAATTGGAGGTGACTGTGCTATATACACAAGTAGAAGTGAAGGTACTACCTGTTGTCACCGCTCATCTGGCAAGAGACCCCAGGGGTTACAAGCTAGACATCTATAGAGTCAGAAGAAGCTTGATTTTGATGGAAGGAGAGAAAACCTAGTCTAGGAGAGAGCTATTCTACTACAGAAATGAAGAAAGCAATCATGTAATGCTAATTTCCTAAGTTGCAGAAATAAAAACATCAAAACTTAGACTAAGGGTTAAACAATGGAAACTATGCTAGATATGTGTCTAATCGGAAGAATGGTTGGAGATAAAAATGGTTGAAATGGGACGTAATGAGCAACAGTGCATAAGAACCGTTGGATCAAGTTGGTGGAAAGCGAATGAACAACTAAGATCAGATCACAGGAGGGTATGTAGGCAAATAGCCGAACATGGTCAACTAACGGGATGGACGACTGAGATTATATTGCGAAATAAATCAGCAGATGGATGATGGAGATCACAGGCAAAAGGGATGTGCAGAAATGGTATTGGATGAAGTGACAGCCATCAGATCAGGAGACAGATCGACGACGGAGATGGAAGCGGGCAAAAGAAAACATGCGAAAATGGGAGAGCGGGTTTAGAGGGTGGTAAGCGGAATATCGCATGCCCTCAAAGCTATAAGAATTTTTGTATAATTTCGCGCAATTTGCCTCCTTGGCTGACACATAACATGGGGAAACTGCTCATATCGCATGCCCTCGGATGGATAATGGTCGGACAAGAGATCCACACGATATCTCATGAAGGCTGTCAGATCTGGCAAGGCATATTTATGGTGGGTAATGGATTGAGTAGGTTGGTGAGCAGGTGTGCGATAGCCATCGAATCAACTGAGTTAGATTGACAATAAGGATTTAAAGGGCGAAAAGTCAAACGCAAAAAGGAATCTGAGCAGTGATTGGTCAGTTTTGCTGTATAAAGTGATTTACCGGCAAAAAAAAGTTAAACATGAATTTAATAGCTTCTGCTCAGGCGTTTCATGCTGAAGGGGAATGACATGGGGATGTGAGTGAATTATGAATGACAGAAAGTGAGTGAATCGAGATGATGACTATAAAAGGGGTAGAGTGACAATGAACTCAATGACTGTGTTTAAACGACAAACCCTTTGTGAAAACCAAAACCCTAGGTTTTTGGGGTTGCTATAGGGTTTCTTCCTCACAACATGGTCCAAGAGGGAGGAGGTGAGGTTGAGACACCTATGAGAAACCTTGTGGATATTTTCTTTGCTACCAAGCTAATTGAAAGCATGAATGAAGCAAACTAAATCACAACTACTTTGTTCTACACTATTGTAATGAGAATGCAACTATTCGAGCAAATGAACAGAAAACATGATGTTGCTTAAGTACATGAACAGGAAAGCCATAAATCTATGTTGAACCACTGTAATGAAAATGCATCTATTTAACCAAATGAACAATCAAATCATGCATCTAGGCTACTGCTGCAATGGAAATGAATTGCTTAAGCAAATGAACAAAAAACAAGAAGCTAAGCTAGGATAACAATACGATAAAGAGGAGCTTTGGCTACTAGGGTTGGGCCCTAACCCAAGAGCAATAGCCCTCTGAGTTAATCCAGTGCTGGCTCAAATCAAAACTCATCTTCATTATAAAATAACTGTATTACATCAAACTTTTACAAAGCAGAGTTCCACAGTAAAAGTTTGAATCCTGACTAGCTGATTGACTACTGGCTAACTAAATAAAAAAACCAAGGTCCTAACCCTCTCTATTTATACATTTGAAGTCTCAATGACTTCCCTCAAATTAGGGAGGTACAGCTCCCAACTTAATGGTAAGTTGTCCTTTCACTTTCACTAGCTCGACTACCTTCTAGTAGGGAGGTTGCTTGTACTTCCACTTGCTTGTTTGTCATTTAATACTCTTAATTTGGCTGTTTGTTCTTTTATTTGATGGAGGAATATTCAAATGGATGGGTAGTAAATGAGGAGGATTTATCTCTTGTAATTCCTATCCCTTGTCCCATCTGATTTTTTACTAAGGTCTTTTACCATAATTCCTTGCTTTTACCTTTTATCCCTGCATTTCCCTCACTTTTATCCTTTATTCTTGCATTACATGCACATTAGACCACGAAGAAAAATATCCAACTCTAACTCATCTCATAAGAAAAATATAATCAAAAGTATGCAACAAGTTGTGATAAAAGTTGGTTTGACTAAGCTAGGAGGTGAATTAAGGCCAATTAAGGCCCATATAATTACTCAATGATGAGACTCATCACCACCCCTCTAATGAAAGTGTTGTCCATCCTCTCAGCAACTTAGTGGCTATGGTAACCTCTCTAACATCTCATGCTTCTGTTGTGGTCTTTTCTTCTGGTTTATAGCAGCCTGCTTTCCTTTCTCCTTCTCCCCACTCATATTCTTTGATCTTCAAGCTATGTGGCAGTGTTTTCCATCTTTTTTAGCAGGCATGTTTATTATCATTTCTTAGCAGCCTAAATATATCCTCAAAATGTGTACTTGCTTTCCCTTGGGCAGAAAGATATCTAAGTGTTAGCTGAGGATCATTTGCAATGAGATTATGGGTGTTGATTAGGCTCATGGGATTTGATTGTTCAACTACTTCTCTGTCCTTGAAGCCACTTAGCTCTTTTGTTTCTTGATGCTCTTTTTTTTTGTCATTGCCTTCTTTCTCTTTTGTTTCACCATCATGTTCCTTTGTACTCGTCTTCATCATGTCCCTCTGTACTAGTTTCTTCTTTATCCATATCATCCCCATCTAGATCTGTATCTTCTTTTCCTTGTTTTGTCTCCTCCTCACTGACAGAAGGACTAACACCATAGATGAAGGTTTTGATGTCATCCTCTGTTGGTAAGTCATTGAAGATTTCTCATGTTATAGGGACCCTAAGGTTTTGGAGGGCATAGACTTTTTTAGAGGAAACTGGCGAGCATTTTAATTACAAACCAACTACGTTTTAACCTTTACAACCTTTCAGTGAGTGAGTAGGATACTTACATGTAGCCATAATTCCATGCTACAAGTGTTAAAGATCAGAGGTGTTACTGATGGTCATTCTTCTTCTTCCTATATTGTCTGTTGATGGTGTCTATGACTGTAGATCTAATGTTTCTACTGCTATGTAGTCATATTTCTTCCTCCCCTACTATTTGCTGATGATGTCTATGAGGATGTTGCAATGAATGGACAGAGTGAGTAGGAGTGTGTGTGGATGCAAGGATGATGGTCATGGATAAGGTGATTCTGTAGAAAACACAATCTTCACCTGAATTAAAGCAATGAAGTGAAAAACAATGGAAATGATGGAGGGGTTCATGGTAAGGAGTGGAGGTGATGAGTACATGTGAGGCAGGGTTCCCTTTTGATCTTCTCTTTGCTCCTTGATTCATCCACCTGCAAATACATTTTAACTATTTTTTTGTTTTTATTATATATATCTAATATATATATATATATATCTATATATATATATATATATATATATTAAAAACACCTAGGCTACCTTAGAGGGGTTTTCACCCTAGGTATCTACCCTAGACGCCTCAAGAAAGTTTTTCACCTAGGGATCTTCTTTTTCTTTCCATTTTTCTCATCCCTGGGCCACCTCATGGAGGTTTTCAGCCCAAAGATGGGACCCAAGCACCTCATGGACGTTTTCACCTAAATCCTTATTTTGTTTCTTTTTTTCAGTGACCTAATGAGGGAGCAGCTGAAACTTGCTCCAACATCATTACTGTCTTATTGATGATGTCAGTGAACTCTTGTTTAGATGAAGTCCTCTTGTACATTTTCAGTCTGTGTCCACTAACTAGTAATGGAATGGATTCTTCATCTATAGTTCTAATCTACACTGAACCATTGTCATGGCATCTTTCCACCACATATGGTCCAAGCCATCTTATTCTTAGCTTTCCCTTGAAGTCTTAATACCTTGAATCATATAATAATGCCTAGTGTCCTTCTTGAAATAACTTCTCCATGATATGTCTGTCATGCCAGATCTTTCTCTGAAGCTGAATTATCTCTATACAGAGGAGGGCCTGCATTCTGAATTCATCTAGGCCATTCAAATGGAACAACCTTTCTTTTTGTGCATGTCTGAGATATAAATCTAGTTCGGCTACCATCCTCAATGTGTTATATTCAAATTCAATGGAAAGCAAAGCCTCTTTTCCATAGACCGTTTCATAGGGTGTAAATATAATGGTGGTCTTCCATGTTGTATTATAGGCCCAGGTGGCCTCAAATAGTTTCTCAGCCCACTCCTTTTTGTTGTTGTTCACTACCTTGGTCAGGATGTTCTCCAGTGCTCTATTGGTGTCCTCCACTTACCCATTAGCTTGTGAATGATAAGGAGTGGAGGTCATGTGCTTGATATTATGATGCTTGAGTAGTTCTTCAATCATGCTGGAGGCGAACTAGCTGCCTTGGTCTTTGACTAGTTTTCTAGGGTACCCAAATTTGTAGAATATATTTTCCCTTAGGAACTCAACCATCTTTTCTTCCGTTATTGTCTTCATTGATTTGGTTTCTACCCACTTAGTCAGATAATCAGTCCACACAATGATGTGTTATTTTTGCTTTGAAGGAGAGTTGATAGGCCCAATGAAGTCCTTGCCCCACTTGTCAAATGACTTGAAAGTCACTTGATGTTGTAGGGGCATTTCATCTCTTGGAGTCAGCTTTCCCATCCTATGACACTGATCACACTAACTAACATACTTCTTCACATCCTGATGAAGAGTAGGCCAATAATAGCCTGCTTGCAACACCTTGAATGATGTCCTTTTTGCTACAAAGTGACCTCCACAAGGCCCATCATGACAGGTTAGAAGGATGTCAAAGAATTTCTCTTCCCTTACTTATCTTCTCAAGATTTGATCTGGGCCAAGTTTGAATAGATTGCCCCCAATCCAGGTGAAGGGGGTGCCCTTCCTAATTATCTTACTTTTTTCTCTGGAGGGAAGGTTTGGTGGGAACTATGCTGACACCAGATAGTTTTCTATATAAGCAAACCATGGGGACAACACTGAAATAGCAAACAAATGCTCATTTGGGAACTGATCATCCACCATTCCTTCTTCACCTGTAGGCAGATTCATTCTAGATAGAAAGTTAGCAACAACATTTTCCTTACCAGGCTTATCAATGATAGTTAGATCAAACTGTTGTAATCAAAGTAACCATCTTATGGTTATAGCATTGACATTTAGTTTGTTCATCAAATATTTAATGGCATCATGATCAGTATGCACAAATGTTTGATAGACTGTAATGTAATGCCTAAACTTGTTTAATGAATGCACAACAACCAGGAGTTCTTTTTCTGTCACAGTATAGTTTAGTTTAGCCCTTTGACAGGCTTTTATTGGTAAAGTAGATGACATAAGGCAATTTCTCTTCTACCTATCCTAAGGATGCTCCTATGGCTATATGTGAGGCATCAACATGAATGTGAAAAGGGAGGGCCCAGTTTGGGCCTCTAAGGATTGGTGCAGTGGTTACCTTACCATTTAGGATGTCTAGGGTCTCTTGATAGCTCTTTGACCATATAAATTCATAATCTTTGGCCAATAATCCAAAAAAGGGAGAGGCTAACTTGTTGAAATCTTTTATGAATATTCTATAATATCTAGCTAGCTCTAAGAAACTCCTAACATCTCTTTGCGTTTGTGGAGGTGGGACCCTTTAAATGATTGCTACTTTCTTTGGGTCCACCTGCAGTCCTTGTTGAGATATTGAGTGACCTAGCATAGTCCACTCAATAATTAAGAATTCACATTTTTCTGGACCAAGAGACAAGTTCATCGCAATGCATTAATAGTTTTCCTAGGTTAGTCAAGGCCTCTTGGAAATCATAGCCGTAAGGTGTAAAATCATCCATGTAGATTTACACAACGTCATGAACTAATTTAACAAAGATGCTCAAGACTGCTCTCTGGAAAGTGGCAGGAGCATTGCACAGGCTGAAAGGAAGGACCCTATAGGAAAAAGTGCCCCAAGGATAGGTGAAAGTGGTCTTATCCTAGTCTTTGAGGCAGATTTGGATCTGGTTGTACCCACTGAGTCCATCTAGGAGAGAAAAAAACTTCTGCCCTGCCAGGCCATCTAACACTTGGTCAATGAAGGGTAGGTAAAAATGATCCTTCTTTGTGGCTTTGTTCAGCTCCATGTAATCGACACAAATCATCCCCTTCCCATTTTTCTTGGGAACTAACACTAAAGGAGAGACCCACTCACTGTCAGAGATAGGGTAAATGAACCCTGCATCTAACAATTTCTGCAGTTCTTCCTTGACTATGTCTTTGAGGGCTGGATTCATCCTCCTTTGTGGTTTCTTGACTGGCTTGCAACCTTACTTAATCTATATGTGGTGAGTACACACCAAAGGGCGTACTCCCTTCATTTCCTTGTAGCTCCAAGAAAAGACTTCTAAGTTTTCTTTCAACAAGTTGCATAGTTGTTCCTCTTCTAAAGTAGAAAGAGATGAATTAATCTTTAAGGTTCTTTCTGGGCCAAATTCTATGGTTTTGACTCAGATTGGGTTGGAATCGGCCAAGCATAAGTCAATTGTACGATTTTTTAGTGTTTCCTTTACTTCTTCTTCTAGTTATAATGGACTAGGAGTTGGACTTTGGAGTAGGTGTTCAATTACATCATCCTTATCTTGTGGTCCTCCTCCTATGATGGCTTCCAAAGTTTACAGTTCAGAAGAATAAAGCTCATCTTCTTCCTCCTCCTCCAGCCATAAAGGTAAGTCATGCTCTAGTGAGGGTTGAGTAGGATGGTATAGGACTAATTGTTTGGACATATGACCCTTCTTGATGGTCATATTCCCAGCTCTGTAGCTAATGTAGGCATCAACTATGACCAACCATGGCCTCCCAAGGATGAGAAGATAACCAGTTAGCTTAGCCTTAGGCTGGAGAACTAGGAAATCTATTGGGTACTCCCAAGAATCAATGGAGACCATCACATCCTCTACAATTCCCTTAAGGGTGACTGTGGAATGGTCTGCAAGTTGTAGTATTGTTGTGGTCTTCCTTAATGACCGTTGGAGGTTAAGCTTGAGCATGGTGTCCTTGGTCATCACATTAATGGAAGCCCTAAGATCAATCAGAGTGTGTGGGACAATGGTGCCATTGATGTGGACATCGACTACAGGGCTCCTAGGGTTTAAGTATTTTGGACATATTGCCTACCCTAACATTAAGTCAAATAACTGCCCAATGACATTAATGGTAGGGGCATCCATTTTTCTTCCTCCTGGATGCTTAAAGCACTTCTCCTTAATCAATTTATTGTAAATAGGCACATCTTTGATTACCTGGAGAAGGGGAATCTTTGCACATAGGTTTTCCAATTCTCCCAGAAGTTCAGTTTCTTCTAGGGTAGGATGGTGTGGTTGGGCTAATCTTTCAAGAAAGGGTGGACTTGCTTTAAAGTTTCTTTCCTCTCTCTTCTCCTCAAACTCCTTATGTGGAGAGGGAGGTTGGTTATTTGGGAGAATTCGCCCAGATCTCAGGTTGATCTCCTAAATTTCAACAACATAAGATGGGTATGATGTCTCTCCACCATATGTTTGTTGGACCTACCTATTTTTTGGGTTTGGATTTGGTCGGGCAGGCATCTGGGGTTTCCTAGGTGGAGCAAAGTGAAGGAGTTGTGGTTGGGTAGGTGATGGAAGAAATAGAGTTGGAACATTGTTGAATTGGGGCCTACACCCCTAGGGTGGGTATTCCACTGATGTTGTGGCTGATAGCAAGGTTGAAATGACTATTTCGGTGGCTGGGAATGATATTGAGATGCATAGGACCAAGGAGGGGGTGTAGACTAGGAAGGATGAGTAGGGGGTCCCCAAGATGGTGTAGTTGTGGTTTGGTTGGGTCTGTAATATGCATGGGATGATCCTTTCATACCCTTCTGGTATGGTCTAGGCCCAGGATGTCTCCTTTGGTTAATTTAGCAAAGATTCTCAGTGACCCCTTTAACTTTGTGATATACAAATTTGAGTCTAGGTAAGGAAGGGCACTTGTCTGTGGAGTGGTTTTCTTCACAGAATGAGCAAATCTCAATATAGTTTAATGGGCATTCATTCTTAGGATTCCTCTTAGTGCACCTAGGACAAAAGATGGCTAAGGCTCTCTTTGCTTCCTCTTGTTTCCTTCTGATATTCATGGTATCCAATTGCAAGGAAAGGGTTTGTAGCATATCACTTTTGAAGTCCTCTAGCATATTTCCAATTTCACCCTTGATGATTGAGTTGGAAGATGTGGTATTGGCCATAGGTTGACTACTTCTACCCTTTTTTCTGGTTTCCCTAGAATGGTTTCTAAAGATAATCATGATGTCCTCATAGGGTAGTTGGTAGATATCGCCTCCTGCTAACATATGTAAGGTGTATAGGATATCCTCCCTTACTCCTCTAAGCAAGACTTGCTTCAGTGACTCAAGGTTAAGTGTGCACTTGGCCCTTTTGTAACTGAGCTGGTGTCATGCGGAAAGAGTTATTTTTGCGGACAAAACTAACCTCCCTAGGAGTCTAAGACTCTCTAGTGACAAACAAGACAATTAAGAGCAATCCTTCTCTAAACATACATCATTCTATGAGAAACCAAGTGTTTTTCGATCCTACCTCAAGTCCAACGCTCGTTGTAGCAGTCCAGCCTCGCTGATCCGGATGAGCTCCTTCTTCACTTTGAAACCTGCATACACTAACAATCAAACGATTACATAACACCTGAATATTCCATAAAACAAAGCATATTCAACATATAGACCAAGGAGTATATGAAACAATTCATTAACAACAAATCATTGAGAAGAATGGACTTATTTGTATTAAGGAAACAAAAAAGAAACCATTACAACCTGAGCCTTGGTGTTGTGCAAGTTCCTCCCAGGGTCCAGCAAGAGTTTTCCTCTACTTTGACAAGCTCACCCACTTCCAAATGAAACTAGAAAGAATGGTAATCTCTCCTCACAAGCTTACAATGGAAGTCCTAATTCCAGCAGCATCTACCCTTTGGAATGTTCAGCTTTCAACCTCCCCTCCTCTGGCCCAAAGCATGTATTTATAGTGTTCTAGAGGAAGTTATTCAGTTCCAACATCAATGGGATACTCCCTCTTTTGGATGGGGTAGCTCCTTCCTTGATGGGATAAGTTCCTCTATCATAGGGATGCATGAACCATCTGGAGGCGCTCAATACACGTCAAACACTCTTCTAGAAGGCTCTAGAAGTGACCACAAGTAACTTTTTTAAGATGAAACTCGCGGCTTTTGACCTTTCCAGGGTTACGCACCCATCCCTTGACTTACAGAGTGTACAAGTACGCAGGTACAATGAGCTTGGGATGCGTACACGCAGGCAAGGTAGAGAGAACCTGCGTACCCAGAGATAAACATGATTTTTAATGACTTTCTCTCTTTTTTGAAGTTTGACATGGAGAGCGAAGGTATAAGGCTTGACAAGGAGGATAATATGACTATTGATGGAGCCATATTAACTGTAGATAGTCATGGTGACAAATTTTAGTGTAACAGATTGCCCCCTAAAGTGGGAAGCCTGTAATAGATAAGGGTTTTATATCATCTAGGAAGGGTGAAGTACTTTATCATTTCAAGGATTATCTCGTGGAGAGCCTGGTCAGAACCTGCAATTTTCAACACAAAATACATGTATAAGATTATATCATCGCTGAGATAGGAATTCCCATAC
>APFE030065031.1:0-10730 GCA_000404065.3 Pinus taeda | reverse complement strand
CTCTCTCTCACACACTCTCCCCGTGTCTTTCCCTTGCCCTCTCTACCCTCCGTCTCTCTCCACCCACTCTCCCACCCCCTGGCTCTCTCTCTCTCTCCCCTACCCCTCACTCTCATTATCTCTCTCATTCTCAATATCACCATCATATCATCAAACAAGATAAAGCATGTCATTTAACAAACAAAAGCACAATCATCATTATCATTATCATATCATTTAACAAATACAATCCACATCATGTAGCAAAAAAAAAACAACCTATGAATTAAATCAATTATCGGCATATTATCCAAAAAAGACAATCATTATATCATCTAACAAACAATAAAAAAATAGTACTAAAATATATACACATTAAATGTGCACAAAATTGTCAATATCTTATTATCTTTCAATGCAATCATATTATCTAATTAGCAAAAGAACCACCATCGTATCACATAAACAAACAAAAATTGCTTTCATTAAAAAAAAACACATAAAATACACCAACATATATATATCATTTTAAATGAAAAACAATGTCTATAGATAAGTATCAATGTCATGTCATCTAACAAATATATCATGTTATAAAAAAATACAATTTATGGGTACATTGAAAAGAAAAATCAAGCCTCTTTTCACATTTAAATAAACAAACACATCCATTTCACATATCTTATAAAAATAAAAATAAAAATCTACTCATAAATCAATTCTTTTATATCATCCATTTTCCAAAAAATAAATAATAACATACAATAAAATAGTACAAAGATATCATTTCACATTATAAATAATAAATTATAAATCAAAACATTCAATTTACAAAAATATTCCTATATAATTTCAAATCAATAAATAATTATACAAATATAAATATAACTCAACAATTCGAGTACAATAATTAAGTGAAAAGCTCATTCACCGATAACGATATAAATATAAATGATATAAATCAAATACCATAGGATATAGAAAAATACCTTTAAATATATTATATTAGTTTTATAATTTAACATAAATATTTATTGAATAAATTAAATATTTAAAATAAGAAAATCAAATATTAAAAAAAAATTAAAAAATTTGTGTATATAAAAATTTGAAATACTTAAATGTAAGAAAATAATTTAAAATAAGTAAATTGAGGTTGACAGATAAATAAGTGGAGTAAAAAGAGAATTCTACCCTAGTAATAAGTGGAGTAAAAAGAGAATTCTACCCTATGGATGAGAATAGTGAGAAGCAACTACCTCTTAACAAGTTGAAGGAGATAGTCAAGATATGTGGAAGAGTCCAAAAGCTTTTAAAAGTGGTAGCAGGATTCATCAATTCAGAAAAAAATGCAATATTGAAAGAGTTCAAAAACAACTTAAAGTGTGAAATAGGGAATGATATAGATTTGAAGCTTCATACATTGTGACTTGGAAAAGCTATCCTATGTTATGATGCTTTATGACAAAGAACTAACCCTGTTTTCAAATAGAACAAAGCAAAAAGGTCCGAAGGTTTAAATATTATGAGAACAAAGGAATCTAAAGAGTTAGATATTATGAGGTTTTATGAAAAAAAAATTAACAATATTTCAATATTTTATGGAAAGAACATTACCATCAAACAAAATAAAGCAAGAAAATCAAAAGCCTTTAGGACCAAAAGCAGATCAAGAAGAAAGAAATAAACAAAAAGTAAGAGGAAATAATGAGATTGCCTGCTGACCACAAAGAAACCGAAAAGAGATTAATAAGATCGAAGAGAGGAAAAGAAGATTAATGAAACGAAGGGAGCAATAACAAAACATAAAAGTTTAAAAACATTAACATTGATGAAAGCATAAATAAAAAATATATGAATATAAAATAAATAACTGTAATGGCGGTATGAGATACCATCCATGCATCCCTTCTGCCTGATCCTCTTGGTCAAAACCAAATAATAAATCATAAATATGAATATGAATATAAAATAAATACCTGTCATGGCTGTACAAAAAATTCCTTGGGCTGTTGCCGCTACCGCCGTCTCTTGCATCCCTGGCTGAAGAACGCAGTGCATAGGCATGATTCTCAAGGCCAATTTCAGAAGCTGATTTTTATTCAGCTGTAACTCTCCTCTAGAATTAGGGAATTCCATCAAATTTTTCCGTTGTTGTTCCACAGCTGCCGCATGAATCATGTCAACTCTGGAATAAGCTGGCATCGTCGACCCTGGACTATGTGGATTAAGAACACGCTCCGCTGTAGAGGTGTACTGAAGGAGATCCGCGTGGGCAGCCATCAGTTCCTTCTGTAGCTGTTGCACCTATCTCTACAGCGTGGAGATCGCTCAACGCACCGATAAAATGGATCTTTCAAGCGAGCTTCGGCTTCATACGCCAAAGAATTCAAATCGTCCTCCCGTTGATGGGGCTCCAAATCGTTGAGTAGTTTGGCAACGTTGCTTGCTCCAAAGATCTTGTGAATATTGGCAAATTTTTTAGGTTCTTCTGGAGGAAAATACGGCACAAATACACACTCTGAGTTTGAAGGCACGCAGGGTGAGTTCCACGAATTCGAAGCCATCTCTGTCATTAAACATAAACCATCATGGTTTACTATGGCGGAAAAAAACATAAACCATCGTGGTTTACTATGGCGGAAAAGAGATCAGTACATGGCACATAAATATGACTAACTGCAAGGTAAATAATTATTTAAATCAGTACAGAAAATAACCAGAGAACGCACCTTTTCTTGATATAGAGATTTTTTTAATTCCCAACTGGCACTCTTAACTGCAAGATCGAAATCGTCCGGGTAAGTACCCGAATTGGGTTACTGGGCACACGCAATTGAGCAAATCTTGGTTTATTTGAGTGCTAGACGGCGGCCGTTGTTGATGACGAATTTTGCAGTCAAAGTACCAACCCTGGTGTGGTGATTTGGTGTCAATTTTTGAGTGGAAATTGGTCGGAACCCTAACTTGTGCTCAACGAAGCGTTATATGAACAGTTAACCCTGAATCAAGACACTGTGCTTGGAGTATCATATGGCACGCCTGTATCTCATAGGAATCGCCACAGCTGCTAGAAATTCGAAGATCTTTCGTTCTCGTGCACAAATCAACCCTCGAAGAATTGTATCTCAGAAATATTGAACTTCTGGAAACAGTAGTATCAATATTGTAAGCTAATTTTGATTTCCTGGTCGTGCGCCGGTCGATCTCCGTGGCTACCGTCTGCACATAAATACGACTAAATCGACGTCTCAGTTTCCTCAAGGCTCATCTTCCGCCATTGATAAAAAGAACGAGGAAGGAGGCATTGCAAAGGAGTTAAATGTTAGTTTAGGAATATGGAGATGGTACTCCAAGTGCCCATCAGCGTTTCCCAAACAATGGAAGGCTGTGATGTGAAAGGAAGACAAACAAATGGACGAAGGTCAGTATGGACCACACGATTGGATAGAGGTGATAGATAGAAGAAGAAGTGTTTTCTCTGGGGTTTCAGAAGAGCAAATAGAGATGAGCAAATAGAGATGATAGATAGAAGAGGAACATGTCAACAAAAAGACTTCGAACTGTTTTCTTGAACTTACCCATATATATGCACCGCACAATAACATTATCTATTTCAAAATGACATAAAGATTCCAAGTCAGGGCTCCTTTATCTCAAAAAAGATGTGATCCGTTAAAGTGAAGCGGAGCACACTTTACTACAACGTCTATAACAACAACTTTAGACACGCTTTTTTTGAAGTTCTTGTGCATAAAGATTCCAGGCGTATCGGTTAAAGGAGGAGAGGATCACAGTTTACGACAACGTACATAACAACGTCTATAATAAAAAGGTGTGATGCTTTTCTTGAAATTCCGGTGAAAAGAAGTTTGTTTTTCTCCCCAAGAAACGTGGATGCTTTTGTTGAAATTTTCTTGAAATTTCGGTGAAAAGAAGTTTGGTTTTCTCCCAAGAAACGTGAATGCTTTTTTTGAAATTCTGGTGCAAATAAGTTTGGTTTTTTCACCAAAAATATTGAGATGGGTTTCAATAAATTCTCTTCACATCATTGCAAATTGGGAATGTTGAACCTTAGAATTCGAATTTGAATTTAAAATTCTCTTCACATCTTTGCAAATTTAGAATGTTTAGCCTTGAATTGCAATTTGAATTTAAGGTGAAGGCTTTGATACTTAGTAAGTAGTACTTTACTTAATCTTAGCGCAAGCCTTTTCTAGCATTTTCTAGTCCTCTGATTTTGGTTATGTGCATTTCAATTAATATTACAACCTTAATATAATTGACAGTCTTCATTTAGCTTCAATACCAATAGAAAAGGGATGATGATGTAAGTGCAAATCAAATAAAAATTTGAAGCCTAAACGAATCCAAAATTTAACATTAAGTTGGAAGGGCATGAGCATTAATTCATGGATCTCTTAAAGAAAGTCAAGAAATACATATTCATTGGCAAGAATGACAGATGCTAGCTCATAAAATCCATTTTCCAGAAAACACAAATGATAATATTAATCCAAATAATAAATAAATGAAATGTATGTATGAATATATTGATAAGGAAAATCGCTTAGGCAAAATAATCCCTCTCTAATTCCCTCCCTTTGTTCCTCTCTCTCACTTACTCTCTATAAATCTTCTCTCTGGATCTAACTATCTCTCTCTCTCTTTCTCACTTTTTCTCTAAGACTTTATTTTCTCTATTTGTCAATATCTCAACCTCTAATTATTATCTTCCTCTCTCTATGAAGGGCGCTCTCTCCCTCTCTTTGTTGTTGAATTCCTCTCTCCTTCCATCTCTCTCCCCAACTCTATCATTATTTCACTTTCCCTCCCTATATTTCTACATCTTTTTTTATCACTATCTCTTCTTTTCTACCTCCCTCTTTCTCTCTCTCTCTCTCGCTCTTTATATCTCTTTCTCCCATTGTCTAACAATGTTTATCTCTCTCAATCTCTCTTTCACATTGTATCCTTCTCACTCCCTCTCATTAAATATCTTCCCCTCTCACTCCTTCTCTTCCCCTCTCTCTCTCTCTCTCTCTCTCCCTCTCTCCTGCTCACTCCCTCTCTCCTTTCCTCTCCCTTCCTCCATCTCTCCTCCTATATTTTACCCTCCCTCTCTCCATTTATCTCTCTCTCTCTCTATCTCTCTCTTTCTTTCTCATTCTCTACCTCTCTCTCTCACCTTATCTTCCTGTTTCTCTCTTTCTCTCCCTGTCTCACTCTGGCTCCCTCTCTCTCTATCTCTCACTCTCTCTCCCTCTTTAAATCTCTCTCTTACTCAATTTATCCATTCTAACTTGTTCTCTCTCTCTCTCTTTCTCTCACACACACACGTCTCTCTTTCTCCCTCCATCCATCCTACTCTCTCTGTATTTCTTTTGTCTCTAGCTCCAAATCTTACTCTCTCCCTCACTCTCCCTCTCCCTCTCTCCTTCTCTCTTCCTTTATCTCTCACTCTCCTCGCATCTCATTCTCCATGTCTCTCATATTCTCTCTCTCATCGTCTTTGTCTCCCTCACTATCTCTGTCTCCCTCACTCTCTCTATCCCCCAATATCTATCTCTATGTCTCTTTGAATAGTCCTCTCTCTTTCTACCCTGCTCTCTCTCTCTTTATCTTTACCTCTTTCTCTAAACCTTCCTCTATGTTTCTTCCACTCCTCTCTCTCTCTCTCTCTCTCTCTCTCTCTCTCTCTCACTTAATCTTTTTTGTCCCTCTCCCTCTTTTTTCTCTCTCTTTCTTTCTCTCATTCCCACCACCCTGACATATCCTTAAGTCTTTCACTCTCTTTTTGTCACTATGTCTACCATTCCCCTCCAATCTCTCTCTTTGTTATAGAAAATCACTTCCTTCCTCCCTCCCTCCCAAAATACTATAGCCGAAAACATAAATCTTAAATCTAATTTCTAAACCAACATGGAATTGACCTTCTCTTTCATTCTTGTTGATTTATGGAACATAGATAAACACTACACACAAGGGATAGATCATCAAAACAGATCAAGGAATTTCACTCTCAACTCTTTGATTGTTTTTTATTAATAAAAAGGAGGAGTACATAGATGAAGAGAGGCCCCACTCAAGACATCCACATGTAAATGGATGGATTCATGCAAATTAAATAATTTAAGCATGTGCTCAACACATACAAGTTGTTGTTTTCAGAATCCTTTCTTTCTTTCATTTTTCATATGGTTATAGGTGTAGGTTCATCAACTTTTGTGCTTTCTTTATTTTGTTCTTTTTAGAATCCTTTTTTTTGTTTGCCAGGCTGATTACCTTTTGTTCTTCCTTAATTTTGTACTTTTATATATTCTCCTTCTTCTTTTTTTGTTTAGAGTGTTTTCTCCTTCTTCTCCTTTGTCTTATTCTCAATATGTATTATAACAACCCATTCAACTTGTTTTTTTTCCTTTTAGTTGCTTTTTTTTTTTACACAGTTTTTACAAAGTTTTTTATAATTTTCAAAATTTCTAATAAATTATCTAGATTTATCAAACATACATTTTATTTATTGATTAAGCATTTATATAGTTTATCCTTGATGTGTTTTTACCAAAAAATGTGTATACTTAAATTTCAATCTATTAAATATCAACAAAATCAAAAATACTAAAATATATATTTTAAATATTTAAAAAATACAACTTAAAATAAAATCATTATTATTCAATTCATTTTATTACTACACTAATAATTTTGATTTTCTTGTTTTATAATCTTCCATTTCTAATTTCATTTTACACATTATATTCATTCAATTTTACATAAAATATATTTATGAATTTCTTTAATAATAAAATATGAAATATATTTACTAATTTATGTAAATATAAAGAATATGTAATTCAAATTTTTCTTTATATTTTTATAGTTAAAAGGAGAGCATGTTAAAGAAATCTTTTTTTTTTCTAATTTTAAATTATTAATGATGTATTGAAACAAATTACAACTCCTATATAGTCTTCCCTGTTTTGTCAAAATTACAAGCGGAAAAAAGATTAAAGGGTTCCATAAATATGAACAATATTTAATATTACAGTAGATTGGTCTAACTATAAACTCATGGTTTTATCCATGGAAGTCAATCCATAGAAATCTATGTGAAAAGTTGAGAGATGCTAGTTCAAAAATATTATTATTTAAGGCCCTAATATCGTGAAAGTACAATAGTACATGGTAATTTTCTAGACCTAATATAACAAGAAAAGAAAAGTATCTACCAGCATAGAGCCATCTTTAAGCAGAAATCTAACATGAGCCCACACAGATCAAATTTCATGTGCAAACTTTTTTATAATGTAAAATACGATGCGTTTGTTTAGTGTTTAAATTGTATCTTTGAATTATAAATACATTATATATATAGATAGATATATATAAGAATAAACAAACATTTTTATATATAGATCACATGTATGTCTAGACATTTTTTCAAGCAAATTAAAATAGGTTTTTATTATTAAATATATTTTTAAGTATATGCCATATCAATTTCTCATTAAAATATTTAATTGATTAAATCCACATTGATTTATTTTTTTATACAAAATATTAGAATGTTTCATTTTGAATTAAATTTGTTTCATATATATAAATATTATGAAGTTTCATATCCACATAATTAGTGAGATAGATCTTTCAAATAGTTATATAATCTTCTTGCTGAAATATTTTTTGAAAAGTATAAGAGGTAAATTGTTACTCATATATTTTTTTACTTCATATTCATCTATTTTTTATGATAGGGCTACATGATTTTTCTAGCTATAACATAATTTTTTTATTTTTTATTTTATTTTAGAAGGGGACTAACCAACGAAAAAAATTACAAATCCCCCTCATACAAGACTGTAGAATAAGCCCCTCTACTAAACTAGCCTCTCAGCATAACGACAATATTACTTTATATTATCAATAAAGAGAAGACTTGTCTAAATATATTGTGAGAAAAAACTAAACGCCTCCTAAGCCATTACAGAAATTGGAAGTTTTCAAATTTCATTTATTGATTTACCAAATTCTATAACCTGACCATTAAGCATTAAGTTTTCAAATCTTCATTTATACATTTAACAACTAACCTTGACCAATTAAGCATAGTTGTGGAGAATCGAGGAGTTCTTAGACTTAGAGCTAGCTTCTAGGCTTAACTTCAACTCAGAAGAATGGCTTCATCTAAATATAAATATATAAATGCATACTTGTTACAACCGTAAAAAATGTGTTCAGCCCACACACATCACTTATTGTAGTGGTTGTATATGCCTCTACTTAAAAAGTTTTTATAATTTTTTCTCTTTTTACATTTTCTGAAGTTGGTGGATTATATTATAATAATTGGCTTGTAGGTTTCAGTCTTTCTTCATGTTCTCATATTGTTATTTTTGGTTTTTTTTATAGCTTTATTATATTTTGAATTTTTTTAAATAAAATATATATTTATTGAAATAACTATTTAAAACATAATAATTTTATTTTAGTATTTAGTATTTTTATTTTTATAATTTAGTGGCTTTCTTAATGTGTAATTATATTTTAAAATTCAATTTTGTAAAACAAATAAAAAATACTAAAATATATGTTTTAAATATTTAAAAAAATTACAAAGTAAGAATTCATATCATTCTAAATTAATATTTTGAATTTTTATTATTTGATGTGTTAACTTTTTATTTTAGTTAATATAAAATATATTTTCAAGTATTTTTAATAATAAAATTAAAAAATATTTTGTTATTTCACTTAAAAGTAAACATCAATATCTTTAATAATAAAATTAAATAAATTTTATTATTTCATTTAAAAATTAACAATACCTAAATTTAATTGTGAAAACTCTATTTTAGTAGAGGTAAAGATATTGAAATCTCATACACAAAGATTATCCCGAAAAAAGAATTCATCAAGATTGAGGTGTATTAAATGTAAATTCACAAAAAAAAATGTAATATGCCAGACCTTTGCATATATTACATTATTTATTTATTTTCTGTTTGGACAAAATGTATATTGAGAAACGAAATACATCATGGTAATTGACTTGCTAGACCTTTGCATATGATACTTTCTTTATTTATGTTTTTATGTGGTTTCTTGATTATCTTTTGGATTGAAACTGACATCCATTCATTGCCATTAAACACTATAACGACAAAATTTCTTGATCCAAACTATGGTATCACAAACAACTCATCTCTGCTCGGTTATAGTTCATCTTGAGAGGGTTTTAGTTCAAATAGTCATCCGTTGGAAGCATTCAGTGGGAAATATTGCACGAACTTTTCTTCTAGAATGTACTTTTTATTTTTACTTTCTAGAATTCACCTACGTGGGTTTATAGTTACAGATAGTGTGCAACTTTGTGTTATTGTTGGAGTCAATCTCAGTGGATGCATGGGAAACTCTAGAGAAATTGGCACAGGTGGAACTTAACAAGGTGTGAGAGCTATTTTACCCAAATTTCTCATGTATTTCAACATATATTGAGTTGTTCGACTTCCAAATGTTCATGGATGGTAAAAATATGTGTAAACTGATCAAGTGTCATGGTGCCAAATTCACATATAACATTAGGGTTTAGTGGTTATAAAACTTTATTAAATTAATTTAATAAAAACTAAACAAAAGGTTACAAAACACTTTTAAAAGTTATGAAATTCTTAGGTTTGACAGTTTAGTGTTTAGGGCTTAAGGTTTACAACACTTCAGTAAATGATTTCAATAAACATTTAAAAACAACTACAAAACGCTTGTTAAAATGTTATAAAGTGATAAGGGTTTGGGGTTTAGGGTTTGAAATGTTATAAAATGCTTAGGGTTTAGCATTTATGGTTTACGATTTATAACACTAGTAAATGCTTTTAATGATTTTAAATGTTATAAAATTCTTACCGTTTAGGGTTTAAAATATTATAAAATGCTTAGGGTTTAGCGTTTATGGTTTAGGAATTATCATTTATAACTCTTTAGTAAATTCTTTTAATAAACACTTAAAAAGAGGTTAGAAAATAGTTGTTAAAATGTTATAAAATTCTTATGGTTTATGTTTTAGGGTTTAGTGTTTAAAATGTTATAAAATTCCTAGGGTTTATGCTTTACCCTTTATAACATTGTATTAAATGATTTTAATAAACACTTAAAACACTTACAAAGAACTCTTTTAAATGGAATAAAATACTTAGGGTTTACGATTTTCGGTTTAGGTTTATAACACTTTAGAAAATGTTTTAATCCAAACTTTACAAAATTTTACAAATTATTGTTAAAAATAATATAAAATGATTAGGGTTGTTATTAAAGGGTTTGGGGTTTAAAATGTTATAAAAGTCCTTCAGGGTTTGGTGGTTTACGTTCTTTGGGATTAGTGTATTAGGTTTTAGGGTTAGATAACACTCCAGTAAATTCTTTTTAATAAACACTTAAATAAAAGTTACAAAAGACTTGTTAAAATGTTATAAAATTCTTGGGATTGAGGGATTACGTTTAGGGTTTATCATAATTTAGTAAATTATTTTAATAAACACTTAAAAAATTTACAAAACACTTTTTAAAATGTTATAAAATGCTTAAGGTTTATGATTTAGTGTTTAAAATGTTATAAAATGGTTAGGTTTCAGGGTTTAGGTTTTATAAAACTTTAGTAAATTCTTTAAATAAACATTTAAAAAATGTTACAAAAACTTTTTTAAATGTTATAAAATTCTTAGGGTGTAGAGTTTTGGGTTTATAACACTTTAGTAAAT
>APFE030065028.1:65232-78098 GCA_000404065.3 Pinus taeda | reverse complement strand
TAGAGCTATGACAACCAAGCTAGAGAAGAAAGTTACACAAGTATGGAGGAGGAAGAAAATTGGATCTGAAAATCTCTTTAACACTCAAGACATCAACTCATGTTGTTGATCTAATGAGCACATCTTTGGCAGATATGATATTCCAATTCATGATGATACAATTCTGCCAAAAATGATACTAATAGGGGGAGCTTGTGATTCTCGACTATTCTTGTAGAAGCTATGAGTGAATAGCCCTATGAAACCCTTGATGAGTCACACATGGATAATCATATCTTGATATATTATCTCTCGGGAGTAATTCCATTGAAGAAAATCTTGATATTGTGTCTTCACTACACATCCATTGTTGAAGATGTCTTCCACTTGATCACAAGCCAACAATCTTTCTTGTCTTAAGAAAAAAGAAGAGCTAAAGGAGTTTATGCAGGAAGGGGGAGTTGGTTTATTACATGAAGAAATGCAAAAATCATCTACCTCATCCATTTCCATGAAAGCATGCAAAGGCTTAGGGGGAGAAAGTCCATTAAGGAAAGACATAATGAAAAAGGTAGTTGCAAATATCAACATAACAAGAAGGAGCACCATGACAAGGGGAGAAACATATCTATCATGGAGTACTATCATTGATGAAGAAAATGCGATGGAGAAACATGTCAAGAATCAACATGATAGGGGGAGTAGTTGGGCACCCCATTTTCCATTGATGTCAAATGGGGAGCGAATGCTAAAAGGGGGAGAGTATTGCCATCAATGACCAAGGGGAAGATTGCTGAATAAAGTTGCCATTGATGGAATCATAATTGAGTTGTTGAAACAAACCCTAGGAGAACTAAACCCTAACTACTTGACTAGACCCTAGGTGCATGAGTATATTAATGAAATTCTAGATGCACTTTCCATAATGAAGTGCTAGCAATGATGTCATTATGATATCATGTTTTCATTGTTGAAGCTAGCCATGTCATTCATTAATTATTGGAAGAAAATAACTTTCCCTTATATGCATTGCCCAAGCTTTGCTAGAGATTCCCTAAGAAAGAAGTTACCTTGTTGAAGATGCCCATGAAGACATATTGAAAAGGCACCATAGCCTTGTCCAATGATGCTCATAATTCCCATGTGATGAAGCCCTAATCTAGTAACCCTAGATATATGAATATGTCAAAGAAACCCTAGCCCTTGTATATGCATGAAGATCACATGCACTAGAATGTCAATATAGTGAAAAAATTCTAATCCACTTGATGCTCTAATCCCATAGAAGAAATTCTTTAATAGGGTTGTTATGAAAAATATGCATATGATGAAAGAAAAATTAAATTTCCATCATTAGAGGTCATATCTTGAAGGAAATACTATATCAGCATATAGAGGAGGTCATAATCTTTCCAATGAGTACTCTCCTACCTCCTAATTCATTAGCGTTGAAGAGAAATCAATTTTTGAAATCAACATAGGTCAAAAATTGTGAAACTGTCCAAGCTGACTTGAGTAGGATCAGAACCCTTGGCAAAGAGATGTGTCCCTTTAGATTATGTAAAAACCACTATAAATATAAACCTAAATATGTCCATTTAATCTCATATTTTTCGGTGGAGACAAGACAAGAAGTAGAGAAGCAGCCGCAACCTAGAAAAGCAAGGAAGACAAGTTTGTGGAATTGTTCTTGGGTTAAATAGTCTCCCACAAGTTCAAGCTAGGAGGAGAGAAGTTGTCATAGTTTTCATGGTTGAAGTTTTTGTAGTTGCCGTGGTCGATGCTGCACTAGTTGTCGTGGTCGTAATTGCCATGGTCACAACTGTTGTAATTGAAGTTGTCGTGGTTGAAGCTACCATGGTCGAAGTTTCCGTAGTTGTCATGGTTGAAGCTATTGTAGCTACCGCAGTTGAAGTTGGTGTAGTTGTTGTGGTCAAAGTTGTCATAGTTGTTGTGGTTGAAGCTGTCGTGGTCGAAGTGTTGATTTATTGGGATTGGACAAATAGAGCTTGTTGAATTCTTATCTTTAGAACAGAATAAAGCAGAGTTGGAAAACTTTGTGAAGTAGCATATTGAAGATTTATGGAGATCATTGAAGACCATGATGCATTGAAGGCATGATGAGGTGACCTTGAAGAAGTTTTGTTGGGTAACTTGAAGAGTTGTGGAAACACCCTCTAAGAAGACAAAGTTGTCATTGAGGAGCTAAGTGCTTTGGAGATCAAGGGCATTGTTGAAGGTTGTAGAAGATATTGGGAGCCTTGAAGAACTATTAAACTTATCTTGACGAATTGAAGTTGTGGTTTAGAGTTGTAAAGGATCGTAGTCCTAAAGAAGACCAGGTTGGAGCCTGTACGAGAGATGGGGTTGGAGCCCTAGATGTTGGAGCCACATAGAGACAAGGTTGGTGCCTTGGAAGATAGTGTTGGAGCCCCAGAGGATAGGAGTCCTCAAGAAACTAGGTTGAAGCCTGTACCAGAGATAGGGTTGGAGCCCTAGAGGTTGGTGCCTCAAATTGACAAGGTTGAAGCCTTGGAAAGTCCAAGTTGGTGCTTGGCATAATACAAGTTGGAGTCTGGGAGATAGAATATTGGTGTCTTCATCTAGGTTTGGAGCCCTACACATATATTGTACTTGATCTATTGTAAAGAAGAAATTAATAAAAGTATTTATTCTATTATTGTTCATTTTGTGTTCTAAATATAAGTGATCTAACTAGTAAAAATAACAATTGAAAAGAAATAATGATTCACCCCCTTCTAAATATTTCCAACACAAGTGAGACTCCATGTGGCCTTTACTGGTTAATATTTTCTACAGATTCTGATGGTCCAACACCACTCGCAACATTAGTTGTTGGTGGCTCCTCACGCGACGATGTACCAATCTACCATGTTGCACTGGCATCAGAGTCAATGTGGCTCTTATCTAATAGGTGCAACCAATGCTATCCATACCTGGAAGATGTCAGGAAGTAGGTTAGGCCTTCATCTAGGTGGACGAGGACCTAGCACTAGGTTGCACCTAACATTTTTTTCTCTCTTGTGCAGAACAATGAACAACTCCTTGGAAGTCCCCCATGTCAAATTAGTTGACATGGAGTCCTAGTTGAAACTCCACCAATAACTTCCTTAAGAAATATAGAGGTACCTCCTTATTATTACAGGAAGGTTTGTCAAATACCATAAACCACTTATCCATCTGATTACCTAGAAATGGTTGGTAGGTGCACCAGTCCATACAAATGCATTTTTTGTTGACTGGTAAAGGTCAGTGTTTCTTGGATCAATAAACAAAGACAACAAATCTTGTTTAGTAATATCAAGGTCTCTGATTTGGTATTTATTTAGAGAGTTTCTATAATGTTCATTCATTTTAGCCCTGTAATTAAAAGCATTGGTTAATTGGATTTGGGCATTGGAGATGGATAATACAATTGAGATTGATAACCTTGCAAGAGACAATCATGAAGGCTCTCTGGTGTTTTCGAGATCTTGAATCAGTGACTTCAATGTAGCCAAGGATGCATCAATTTCATCATTTGGATTTCTTAGTTCTTTTGGGTTTGGATGTTCTAAATTTTTGTTTGGTGATGGCGGGTTTGGGTTCTAAGTAGGTTCCATATTAACCAATTAACGTACACTTCAATATAATGATTGTGTTTAAGGTATTAATTTGGGTGTGCTTTTCCAGTTTTAAACTAAAAATAAAAATAAAAAAATAAAACTATTAGAATGAGTAGGTGGACTCCAAATACTAGATATTATATTAATTTGGTCCTCAAAGTTGTTCCGTAATCAACAAATTTTCTCAATATCTCCCAAAAACATGTCATGAGGACCCAATATAATAAAAAATGGGGCTATTGGTACATAAATAAAAAAATCTGACAAGGAAATGTGCATATTCTTAAAAGCATATGCATGTTCTTCTTACTCAGAAATACTTATAACTAAAATGTAATTTTATTTAATTTTCAGTACCTATCACTAAAATGCAATTTTAATAAATAAAAAATACATATATACCTACGTTTCATAAAAATAAGGTTTTATTATATAAAAATGATAACATTTCTTTAATTTTTTAAAAATAATTTTGATGTAGGGAAAATTGTAAGCGATATTATGATGATAGCAAAAATAGGCACAGCGCACAGCGATGAAACTTTAGAAAAAAGGGTTGGGCAGCTGGAAGACGGAAATTGTCACATCGAAAAATTGGCACAGCACACGGCCATGCGTAAAAAGGGTAAGCGCGTTAATTTAAACCAGCGGCTGAGGAACAAAGGATTGAGGAACAAAAGAAATCAATGTCGGGAAGAGAGAAAACGCCTTCCCGAGTATGAACGTGCAATCTATGTGTAATTCATTCTCAAATTTATGATGCAATTGCGACTTTTTTTTTAGGCACGTTCAACATTGGCCCTGCAAGGATTTCCACGAATCTAAATCAGATCCACTACAGACACCACTCACTCACTCTGCTCGATCTCATTCTCCCTCCATTAAATAAAGCTCTGCCCTCCACCAAAGTCCTACAACGGACCCTTCAGATTGAGTATATGGTAGTGAGAAATATTAGTGATGGGGTTCAAGCTTTGTTTTGCATTGCTTTTTCTCTGCACTCTGCTGTTCGGCCTAACCATTGCTGACGATGGAAAGGTACGGACTCTTAATTTCTTCAAATTAATTCTAATTTCACTACAAGATTACTCAGTTTTAATGTCGCTAATTTTACTGATTTGCATGCAGGTGCACATTGTATACCTGGGGAGTTTACTCCACAATAATAGAGAACAGCTTGTAACCAGTCATCTGGAGGTTCTTTCGTCTGTTCTCGAAAGGTATCAAGTTATGAAATATTCAAATTTCAGAATTGATTTTATTGTTCTTATATTTATGTGTGTGCTGGGGGGTATTTGAACCTTTGCAGTCCGAGACAGGCAGAGCAATCTCTGGTGCGTAGCTATACTTATGCCTTTAATGGATTCGCAGCTGTATTATCCAAAGAACAAGCGACTGCATTAGGTGGTACGTCTCGTTAACCAGTGTTGTTGTTAATGAGTATTCCTATTCTGATATATAAATTGCTACGATTTAGCAGGGAAAGCAGGAGTATTATCAGTGTTCCCTGATCCAGTGTTAAACCTTCATACAACACACTCATGGGACTACTTAGAAAAGGACTTGGCCATGGCAGGCTCTTCTTACAGACAACCGAAATCTTCTGGCTTTGATGTCATAATAGGGTTTCTAGATACAGGTATATTAGTCTTTTGAAACTCCATTGGGTTAAGTTCAGTTTTGATTGTAGAGTGAGGGGAAAATATTTGAAATTTGACTATTTCAGAATGAGTACAATAATGAAAATGTTTATTTATTTTAAATTTCTATAGAAAAAAATTAATTTATAAAGACATTGATGGTCTTTTTTTATATTTATCAATTTTGAAAGGTGTATTTTAAAAACACTATAAATTAGTTTGAAAAATAATGGAAATTTAGGTAAGATAATTACAAAATCTGTCATAATTTTTTGAAAATCTGAATTATAGCTGTCAAACTTTAGGATTTTGTCTGTCCAGGTTTTAGATGTTGCTGAATCCATTTCCACCATAAAAAAATGAATCAAACACTCCACAGTTCTGATTTTTTGAGTTTTCTTTTTACCCTATTCAACAAAAAAAATTGTGGCTGGGGTTGGAATATGTGTAGGGTCAATGCTTTTTTGTTCACTCTCTTGTTTTTCTCCCAATTGAATTGAGAAAACCAAATTTGGAAACATATTTTTAACAATTTCTAAGATCTCCAATCTAATTAAATTTAAGGAAATGAAATTTTGAAATATGTTAAAAGTAATATGCTTGTCCAAAAAAACACTCTATAGTTTAGTTTGTCTAAAAAACACACTCTACTTCAGTATGATAGGGATTTAATATAATATTTGGTTCAAAGTTTTGACTCAATTAAATTATATAAAATTAAAAAATATTTTAAAAGATAATCATTTAGGATTAATAAAACATTTTATTTTTTCTATTAAATTGAAAAATTTTAATAACATAAATAAATGGTTAAATATAATTAAAATTAAAAATGATTCTCCATTTATTAATCATTTACATCAAATTTCTTGTATTAATCATTTACATCAAATTTCTTGTAAAAAAAATTCTAGCGTGAAAAGATATTTAAGACATTATATCCGGTGCAAACTTTTTTATAGCTGAGTAGATTTGAAATTAAGTAAATCTATTATAATGATTTGTAATTATTTTTTAAACAAATTCATATAACTTGTGAGAAAATAAAAATTTATCTTGAAGGCATTTGGCCGGAAGCAGCCAGCTTCAGTGACAAGGGTATGGGCCCTGTTCCTTCGCGGTGGAAGGTAAAGTGCGTTAAGGGAGAAGATTTCGATGTCTCCAACTGCAACAGGTGACCTATGCAACTGCAACAGGTGACCTATGCAACTGAAATAAGTTCGTTGTTTCTACTCTGGTGTGATTCAGTACAGCTAAAATAATGTAATTGTTTTAACAGGAAAATAATTGGGGCAAGATATTACTCAGGTGGAGTGGACGAGGATTTGGTGACAAGTATTAAACCGAAATATGTATTTCCACCAATAATGACTGCAAGAGATTATGTTGGCCATGGCACGTTTACAGCTTCCACTGCAGCTGGCAGCTTTGTGGATAATGCAAACTATAATGGTCTCGCTAAGGGAACAGCCAGAGGTGGACCGGCCAGTTACTCTACCAGAATTGCCATGTATAGGGTTTGTGGGGTGGACTATGGGTGCCCTGGTGTGCAGATTTTAGCTGCCTTTGACAATGCAGTTAAAGATGGCGTGAATATTGTATCCATCTCAATTGGAAGTCACTCCAGTAATCAGACCGATTTTGTGAACGATCCAATTGCCATAGGAGCATTTCATGCTACTCACAAAGGAATTCTGGTTGTATCCTCTGCGGGAAACGAGGGACCAGATTCCCAAACAGTGGTTAATTCTGCGCCATGGATTTTTACAGTCGGAGCGATCTCAATCGACCGGGATTTCCAGTCAAAGATTATTCAGGTGAGAACAAGGGAAAACAAACACAATAGTATAATGTTTTTTCACTTTACACCACAATTAATAATTTCATTTCTTCACAACTTTACTAATAGATTCTGCCATTCAAGAGCATGCCCTGTTTTTATAGTGATAATTTCATGCCTGTTCCTAATAGTCGAACAAAGAAGTCGACTAAAGGGGCAATAAAATTCTGTTTTGTCACTCTCTCGAATTAGCAAAACAATTCTGATGATGATGTTGAATTTGTAATTTCAACCGCGCGCGGGAAAATATTTAATGCACCTAAAAATCACTCAGCAAAACCACCGAACCACGTGGAGGCATTTCGCAACGCTTGTGGTAAAAAGGGGTTTTTGTCAGAGGGCCTCCGAACACCCCAACCAGCTGCCACGCGTCCAGTGTACGAACACAAAACCACCCTCTCCCCGGACGCTAAAGTTCGTTTGTTTTGTCTGAGGTTGGTGAGCGAATTGCGTCCGATCAGGTCAACAGACAATCATTATCAACAACCAGCCCGAACTTTATTTTTACTATTACCGCACGTTTTATTTAATGTTTTTAATAAATGTGTCATAAACTTAGCTAAAAGACTTCATGTCTTCATACGGCATGTATGGGCACGAATTTAAAATAGGCATGGGCATAAGTAGTTGTTTTAATTTTAATGTTTTTTTTATTATTCACGAGGGGTCGCGTAAGTTTAGTTTTTACGTAACATGTAAAACCATTTTTTTTTGGTGGTTGACCATTCTGCAAGTGTAAGTGACTGTGTAATTTTTGCACACGGTGAGAAGAGAAACTGGGCTCCGCAGCAGCGAATGAAAACCAAGGATTGTAATGCAATGTTTGAAATGTATGAAACGCAGCAGCGTGAATTTTTCTTTTTGTGATGTAAAAAGAAAAAGAATGCACAACAGTGCAGGAGGAGGAGAAGTGAATGAAAAACCAGTGGGTTGTTTTGTTTCCAAATCCATGAGTTGTTTCACACAAGTAAAAAGGTAAATCTGTAACTCCCTGTAAATTTTGTTTTCACACAGCAGTGAATGTAAATGAAATATTTACACACAGTGGTGTAAATTTCATAGGAGGCAGAGTAAATTTTGTGAAAATGTTTTGGTGAATCCCTCTGAGTGAAAGAGGATGAATATGTAAATGTTTTTGTTTAATGAATGGAAATTTTATGGTGGTGAAATACTTTGCTCTGTAATTTTTTTTAAGGCTCCTCTGTGCAAAAGATCCTGGTGTAAAGGAAACAGAGCATTGCCTCTGTGTTTTATTTTTCTGGTTTTGGTATTTTCCCATTGCAAAAATACCCAACAGATGAAACAGATGTGAATTAGTTCTATAAACAAACCTGTTGTAAAATGCATATAAATTAAATAAAAATTTTCATTAAATAAAAATTTTCATTAGTTGTAGATCCAGCATTTTGGGATTTGGCTTTAAAGATTTGTACTGTGCATTTAGGGTAAGGGTATCACCTATTCGAATCTCAGCCAATCGGCCGTGCACCCGCTTGTTTACGGAGGAAGCATACCTGCCGAGTCCTGTGACCGACGACCCTTTGACCCAGTAGCGGCAAGGTAAATTAAAGTACACAAGGTAGGAATTTTATAATTATATTTTTCATGAAAAGGGGAAATTCAGAGGAAGGTATTGTGCAGCAATTGTGTTCTAGGTTGCTTAGATGAAAACAAAATGAAAGGAAGGATTGTAGTCTGTATTGCAAATGACACAGCTACATCGAGGGGGACCATGGAAACAGAAATCGAGTTCTTCACTGGAGCCGTAGGCATGATTGTCGTGGACGACTTACAGCTATCTGAAGCATATGATTACGGTACCTTTGCAGGGACTGCAATAAGTAAATCGTCTGCAACAGAGATATTTTCTTACATAAACTCAACCAGGTGCGTTCGCCTACAATTCCTGCTCTTTTCACATGTTTACATCGATTCATTTGGTTCATCCAATTACAGTTTGGCTGTTTATAATCTTCCAAGCCTTGTCATTATAGAAATCCTGTTGCAACAATTACTCCAACAGAGGTTGTCACAAATTACAAGCCCGCTCCTGTTGTTGCATCTTTTTCATCAAGAGGTCCTGGAGCGCTGACCCAGAACATTCTCAAGGTAAGTAGTGGCCAATTAACTTTCAGAAGCTAATTATGAGAGATCATCACAACGTCAATCCTTCAATTGATATTTGCAGCCAGACATCAGCGCACCAGGTCTGAACATCATTGCTGCATGGGATCCTCCCGATACGGGATTTATAGACACAGTTCTTTCAGAGACGATGTCTACCACATTTTACATGATGTCTGGAACTTCCGTAGCAGTTCCTCATGTTAGCGGAGCTGCTGCATTTTTAAAATCTATGAAGCCTTCTTGGAGCTCCTCTGTTATCAGATCAGCCCTGATGACAACAGGTACTTATAATCAGGTTTTATTCTTGAAATGCGTCATGTAATAATGCAAATATCACATTGACCAAAGCCTGGAGATCCTTTTTTCCCCTTATTCTGAAAGACTGGATATTTATAATTTCAGTAATGCCTAAATTGAATTTAGTACTTTGATATGCATAATCCCCTAAAGCAAGTTTTTTCCTAGGGTTAGTTCAGGGCCATCCTTGAAGTCAAGTATTGAATCACAATCATCTACATTGGGAGTTAGTTCAGCTAGTGATTGTAGTCAATGTTAATGGTAATGGCTGTTTAATTATTTCAATGTCAGCATATATGTCATATTTTCACAAAAAATCCTGTTTAACACCTGCCTCTTTTTCTAACATCTGCACTCTAATGTATATGGCAGCCATTGTAAGGAATAATATGGAAGAATTAATGACTAATGAATCAGATATCGCTGGGACGCCATTTGATTTTGGAGCGGGAGTAGTAAATCCAATAGGAACTCTGCAACCAGGACTTGTATATGAAACATCAATCGATGATTACTTCCACTTTCTGTGAAATTACGGTCTGGACACTGAGAATATCAAGCTCATCGCCGCGAATGAAAGTTACAGGTGTCCATTCGGTGCAAAAGTGGACCTGATTAGTAACATGAACTATCCAAGTATAGCCATTTCCAAGTTAAATATTGTGAATGGGAGTACAACCATAAGCAGAAGCGTCACAAACATCAGTCCTGATGTCGCACCCACTTACAAGGTTACCATTGGTGCACCTCCGGGTTTGAGTGTGAAGGTCTCTCCAGAAATTCTTAAATTCTCTGAAACTTCCAAGAAGCTATCTTTCGACGTAGTTTTTACAGCAACCAAGGTTGCCACAAAAGGATATGTTTTCGGTACGTTCGTTTGGAGCGATGGAAAGCATAACGTTCGTACTCCTTTTGCAGTGAATCTGGTGTGACCAAAGCATAAGGGGCAACCTTATAGATGGTCAAGCAATAAAACAAACGAAACCAGCAAGGCTGCTTATTCCTTGCATAGACCATAAAGTAATAAAACAATCGAAGCTTGCTTTTTGTAAACCTGTTTTTTGTCAGATATAATGGTTTATAACTTTAATGTTAGATATAATTATCTCTGGTAATTTCTTGCACAGTCATCAATATCATGGGAAAGGGGAAAAAATGAGTTTCCAAACTATTTAGCTTATAAATTAACATATACCATAATATCCCATATTTTATACTCCATTCCTTTTCCAAACTTTTCTATTAAAACATTTTCACATCTGTAATATAAAAAGTAAAAACATCACAACATCACACATAAATTTGTCCCTAATTAAAAACACCATTAAATACAGGTAAAAGGAAAGGGTGAATTTCTTCAATGACTTGAAAGGGAATGGTGAAATTAGGCAATGACTTGAGACCATTAAAGTTGCTGGATATCTAATAACACTGGAAAAAAATGGACAATTTTCTGAACACCAACTCTAAGCTTCTATCCGCGCACTTACTCTTCTCTCCCCTTCTCCGGGTGGCATTATCTTCCTTTGGGCATTCTTCCGTCGCAAAATAAATAAATAATGGTTATTGGTTATTGTTGATGTTTCACTGATGACATGTGAGACAAAGGCGGCTAACAATTTCAGCATCTCTCTGACAGCTAATTGGGTTGTGAGTGGATTCATTTCAGGTTGATTATGGTTGAAGAAAATCGATAACGTTGATCAATGTTGAAGAGGGTTGATTAAGATTGATTTAATTTGACCATGGTCAATTATTGATATAACAATGTACTATTATTATATCAATTTAATGATGTTATATTAATGTTGACCATTGTTACATTAATATTGACTATAGTTGAGCATTGTTAACTATGGTTGAAAATAGTTGATGTTACATTATTGTTAATGTTAATGCTACATTAATGATGAGAGTTGACCATTGTTGGTTAAGGTAGAACATGGTTGAGCTTAGTTGAACATCACTGACAATGACTATCATGGTTGACCAAGGTTGACTATTGTCACATGGTTATGGTAATGTTACATTAATGTTGACCATGGTCAACTATGTTTGATAGTGGTTTGTTTTACGTCAATGTTAATGCTAATGGTACATTAATGTTAAAAAAATGGTTACCTTAATGGTTGAAGTGGGTTGACCATGGTTGATGAGGTTGACCATTGTTGGTCAAGGTAGACCATGGTTGACCTCAATTGAACATAATCGACAATGATTACCATGATTTACCTAAGTTGAACATGGTTGATAATGATTACCGTGGTTGACCTTAGTTGACTATAATTGACAATGATTACCATAATTGACCTCAAGTAACCATGATTGACAATGATTACCATGGTTAAGCTTAGTTAACCATGATTACCGTGCTTAACTATGATTAACCTTAGGTGACCTCACTTGACAATGATTACCATGGTTAACATCAGAGGTAGAGCATTGGTTGTTATAGGTTGACTATGGTTGACAAGAGATAACCATGGTTGACTAAGGTTGACCATTGTTGCTTATGGCTAACTAACACTGTATGGTTGAACATGGGTGATAATGAGTATGGTTGAACATGGGTGATAATGAGTGACAAGGTTTGACCATGTATAACCATGGCTGAGTTTGTTTAACCATGTTTGGCCATAGATGAGCTAGTCAAACATAGTTAAATATGGTCAACATATGGTTGATTGTGGATTTACACGGTTGATCAAAATTGTTAATATTTATTATAAATGACTATAATCATGATTAACTATAATGCCCATATTAAATGTAGTTTAAAACAATAAACAATAAATCTTATTTATATATTATTATATTTATCCATAATTAATCTTACTAATAACATTGGTTAAACTAACTTAATTATTTTTTATTTTTTATTTTGCAATTTTTTAATAATTAATGTATAATCAAATAATTAATATATAATCTAAATTAGCATCAGGTATTCATGCTCAGTGAAAATTAGCATATTCATTCACTCTTGGTTAATATTTTTTACTACGTGTTAGTATATTCATCATACACCGAGTATTTTTTATGACTGTTTGGATATTTTTAATCTCATATTCTCCGCTGATCACATTCACACTAACATAATCTTTTACGACTTTTCCCTGACACTCATGTCAAATCTGTTCTTTATATTTTGAGAGAGATTCATAGTGAGGGTGAATTGGAATAACTTAATTAGCTTTGATTTATATTTGTATATCTATATACATAACTTTATATAAAGCTTAAATTGAGAAATGGTTAATTATGCATGTGTGACTTAACATGACTGGAGTAGATTTTTTATTATTAGTATTTTTTTTTCTTAATTTTTTTAAGGGATTTTTAATTTTGTATTTTTAA
>APFE030065028.1:3196-60383 GCA_000404065.3 Pinus taeda | reverse complement strand
TATGTTGTCATCTTTATTTGTGAAAACTTCCTCAGCTATATCTTAGGATGACAACTTGATATTCATAAATGTTAAAGAACTTGAATTTCAATTGATTGTTGTGTTTGGCTACATATTTGAAAAAGCTCAAGCTAGTTTCAAACAAACTCAATAGCTAATTTCGATGGATTTCGAATGCCACCCTAGTTAGCTCGGATTATCTCAGATCTTCGGATTGTTCCTATTGAAGGAGTCTTCATCATTGAATGAATTTGTTTGTAGGTGGCTTCAGTTGGTATTTATTGCAGGGTTTTACAATCACTAAGAGGTTAAATCATCTCAAGCAAAGAGGGGAAATCGTGTTGCATATTTCTAGCATATCTGTGCCTAAAAGTTACAGCATTTAGAAGGATGTGTCCATTGCACCCAAAAAGGTTGAGTTGATAAATACTTGCACCCAGAAATTAGAAGCCGATTTGCAGAAGAAATTTTCAGAGTTTTTTCATGCCAAGAATGATGCCAAGTTGTCCATCTTTCTATATGCCAAAAGGGAGTTCGCCTTAGTGACCAAGAGTACCCTTAAGGAGGGACGAAACTTCTCATCATTTCTCCCAGGGTGTGATCAACATTTTTCAGAGATCAATTTCTGCTATCAAGGAGGCCGAGTCGGTTTAAAGAAGATTGTGGTACTTGTGTCAAATTCCGGCACTCAAGGACTGAGTAGCCTACGTATTTGAGGACACAGTTCCTATGTATTGAGATGCATTTACAGAGTGTTTAAATGTTGGCCAAATCTCTCTTCCTGTAGTAAAAGCGGCCAACTGATATGCACCTATAAACAGTCCTAGATTTGAAGACTTCTCCTTGATAAGAGGTCTTCATCCTGTAGTTATTTGATGGCTGATTTTTCTGATATAATGGATCTGATTTCCTCAACAGATTTGAGTAAGCTTCAAGTGTACTTTCCAAATCATTTTTGGCATGTAACTTCCATTGTAGAGGGTTGTGTTAATTACTGTGTAAGAGGTCGATTCCTGCATCTTGGTTGGTTGAGTCTTATCACTCCAAAAGGGTTAACCTCATCTTATGGCGTTGTTGGTTACTCATTTGGAAGGGGATTCTATTCAGATCATTTCTATTTGACATTGAGGAAAAGCTCAAGCTAGTTTCAAACAAACTCAATAGCTAATTTCGGTGGATTTCGAATGCCACCCTAGTTAGCTCGGATTATCTCAGATCTTCGGATTGTTCCTATTGCAGGAGTCTTCATCATTGAATGAATTTGTTTGTAGGTGGCTTCAGTTGGTATTTATTGCAGGGTTTTACAATCACTAAGAGGTTAAATCATCTCAAGCAAAGAGGGGAAATCGTGTTGCATATTTCTAGCATATCTGTGCCTAAAAGTTACAGCGTTCAGAAGGATGTGTCCATTGCACCCAAAAAGGTTGAGTTGATAAATACTTGCACCCAGAAATTAGAAGCCGATTTGCAGAAGAAATTTTCAGAGTTTTGTCATGCCAAGAATGATGCCAAGTTGTCCATCTTTCTATATGCCAAAAGGGAGTTCGCCTTAATGACCAAGAGTACCCTTAAGGAGGGATGAAACTTCTCATCATTTCTCCCAGGGTGTGATCAACATTTTTCAGAGATCAATTTCTGCTATCAAGGAGGCCGAGTCGGTTTAAAGAAGATTGTGGTACTTGTGTCAAATTCCAGCACTCAAGGACTAAGTAGCCTACGTATTTGAGGACACAGTTCCTATGTATTGAGATGCATTTACAGAGTGTTTAAATGTTGGCCAAATCTCTCTTCCTGTAGTAAAAGCGGCCAACTGATATGCACCTATAAACAGTCCTAGATTTGAAGACTTCTCCTTGATAAGAGGTCTTCATCCTGTAGCTATTTGATGGCTGATTTTTCTGATATAATGGATCTGATTTCCTCAACAGATTTGAGTAAGCTTCAAGTGTACTTTCCTCATCATTTTTGGCATGTAACTTCCATTGTAGAGGGTTGTGTTAATTACTGTGTAAGAGGTCGATTCCTGCATCTTGGTTGGTTGAGTCTTATCACTCCAAAAGGGTTAACCTCATCTTATTGCGTTGTTGGTTACTCATTTGGAAGGGGATTCTATTCAGATCATTTCTATTTGACATTGAGAAAAAGCTCAAGCTAGTTTCAAACAAACTCAATAGCTAATTTCGGTGGATTTCGAATGCCACCCTAGTTAGCTCGGATTATCTCAGATCTTCGGATTGTTCCTATTGCAGGAGTCTTCATCATTGAATGAATTTGTTTGTAGGTGGCTTCAGTTGGTATTTATTGCAGGGTTTTACAATCACTAAGAGGTTAAATCATCTCAAGCAAAGAGGGGAAATCGTGTTGCATATTTCTAGCATATCTGTGCCTAAAAGTTACAGCGTTTAGAAGGATGTGTCCATTGCACCCAAAAAGGTTGAGTTGATAAATACTTGCACCCAGAAATTAGAAGCCGATTTGCAGAAGAAATTTTCAGAGTTTTTTCATGCCAATAATGATGCCAAGTTGTCCATCTTTCTATATGCCAAAAGGGAGTTCGCCTTAGTGACCAAGAGTACCTTTAAGGAGGGACGAAACTTCTCATCATTTCTCCCAGGGTGTGATCAACATTTTTCAGAGATCAATTTATACACTGTTGAGAGGACTGAGTTTGATGGTGAATACTCACTGTTGTCGCTAATGCAAGTTCTTGCTGGAGTTGGCTGTGTGCTGGAGCCTTTGGGACAACATATGTAAATAAAAATCAGGTTCCTCTATTTTGCCCATTATAATGTATGCCCCTTCCCAAAATTAATGTGATGACTGTTATTGTCCATCTTGTTAAAAATGTAATTTCTATCAACAATGATGTTATTTCTGAGCATAATTAATAGAAAAGTTGTTGGTTGAAAGTTGGGTTTCATATTTTTGTCCTTGAATATTCATGCTCAAGACAAAACAAACAAAAATTTACACCTACAACAACATCTCTACAATTTGTTTGACGAAACTCTTCACCAAGAGGGAACATTAGAGTGATATTGGAGCCTTGATTTTGGCTAGCTGTGGGTGACCTTGGTTATCATTAAGGTCTACCAAGAAGAAAAAGGATCATAGATCTGAAGCTGTTAAGACAGCAATCGAAACCTAAGAAATTAGCCTTAAAGGCACTACTGTTGAATAAGATACTAACACCAATGTTGCAGGAAAGGTGAAGATTAAAGGGCAAAGCGATGATCGGATTTTCCAGAGTTCATTATTGGCTAAAAATTGTCTAAAAGTAACGTAGACACATGAGAGATGTATATTCCAATTCGCATATGGCCATATTAGATACTAATTACATATTGGAACAAATGTGTCAGAACAACTGAGTTGCGCTGACTAATCTTGTGATGTAATCATCCTAGAACCTTTGACTGATCTTAAATGGAAATGACTAAGAGTGTGATCAGATCATTCCTTGTAACAGTTGAACAAATGAAAAGAACATTTGGGAAAAAAATTCTGCAGAGCAAGTTTAATTGTATCACCTTGCTCAACAACAACTCCTTCCTTCTCCACAAGGACCGCGTAAACAATATCTTCGTAGTTTCCTCCATCCTGACAAAGAAATGCAATAATAGCAGCTTGCAAGGGAAAAAGGCGGGGGTTGAATGCAGCAGACTCAATATAAAATCCTGTACAAATGTCCCCTTTTGTTGTCATCAGAGCGATTCCAAAAGGACACTTACTATATGGAGCATGCCACTAAAACACGACCTGTTACTTGAAACTTGAAAGGTCTCACTTACGTATCTGGATGTTAAGACGGAATGGTTTGTATGGACTGTGGCCCCTGGCATTCCTAAATTCAAATCAATGGCTCGTGATTATCCAATCGTCTAACAACAAAATCGAATGGCACATATTTTAACACATCAGCACTTTGGTGAGTTCATTTCAGAGGGAAACGCCTTACATCGTAATAATTAGAATTTGGCATAAATATCTAAATCACATCTATCTACTTACGCATATATCAAAAAAGACGTTTATGGATAGAGCTTGGATTTTAAACCCGTGAGTAGCACATTGATATTAGAGTCATAAAATAATAAATATTTCATTGATAACATTGTTATGAAAAAGGATTTGAGTTAATAAAAAGATGAATGTAAAAAATTATGGATAGAGAGTTATGAAAAATTATTTAAGTTAATAAAAAGATGGATTAAAGAATGATCCACTAGTATGTGTGGCTTCAAACCATAAACTAATTGATTCCTTATTCTTGTATGTGTTGAAATGCGATGAAATAAAAATATAACAATATCATTTATTTTAGTAGGGCAACTAGAACTCTAGCCGCCTTGGTTCCCATGGATGATGCTCTCCTGGCTTCTTATCTACGAAATTAGTTCCTTTCTTTCTACTCCTTGGTGGGCGTAACTATTTGTTGCATGTCTTCTCTGTGCGGTGCTTTTGAGGGGTATTTCAAGGTTTTTTGGATTGGGATTATGAATTCCTTTATTTCTATCATCATCACCGTTTGCTTTAGTTTTCGATTGTGGTTTGTTGAGGTCATGGGTTGTCATCATCTTCTCGTTGGGTCTCATGGTCTACTCTCTGTCCCGGGTTTCACCAATCACTACCACGTTCGTGGTTCTAGCTATTGGTGCATCTGCAGGTCTACTTCAAGCTTTGTGGCTCGTTTTTCATGCTTCCTAATTTTAGATTGCAGTTGTGATTTCTAGATCAGTGTTTTCCCTATGTTAGGGTTTTTACTCTGGATCATTTAAAACCCTTGATGGGTTCTGCCTCAGGGCCTTGCGCCTTTAATTTTCAAATTCTATGTTGGGGTTGTAAGACTCGTAACGAAAGGTGTTACAGTCCATTTTTTTGGGCATATTTTGTGCTCTCTTTGGGAGTCATTGGTGAGCCCACTGACCTATTGGGTTCATTATTATGTTGCCCATTTTTGGGCTGGTTTTTTAGAGGTTTACAGCCCTAGTGGAATGTTTTTGCGCATATGCATGTGATGGGGCTTTACGGAGCATCTCCAAGTGCATCCAAGTTGGCCAGAGCATTCTTCTGGTTGTATTTTTTTGACTTTTTTGAGTGTATACGCATGATGAGGCCTATCAAAGCACCTCTAGGCACGTCTAAGCCGATTAGATCATCTTCCAACAATTTTTTAGTTTGGAGACTTTGGGCCTTTTATTCTTCAGCTTTATGATGGGGTCTGCTAACCCACTTTGTAATGAATGGTTGTTTGTCTGTTGGGCCATTTTTTAAGCTCCCTAAGAGGATATTAAGCAAAGATTCATGCTCTACTATCTTATTTCTGGTATCCCATGATTTAGACAAGAGATTTGGGATATATCTTGGCTATTGTGCATGTTAGAAAGTGCAGCAAGAAAGGCTCAATTTGACTTTAGCCTTAGTCAAATTGAGCAAATCAAAATTCTAGATTAGGAACACAACTTGGAGGCAGTTAACTAGTGCGACATGGCTCTTGTTACTCAGTTAACTCAGTAAATTCTAGTTAGGGGCTTGGGGTTTAGTCATGCATATGATGATTACTAAATTTTAGTAATCTAGTCCAGTTATTTTTAGTTGTATTCAGTTAACTAACCTCTAACTATTGATAGAGTCAATTGAAGGTTAATTGTGCAATGGGATACTATCTAACTTAGAGATTTATCAGTTAACTAATTAATCAACCCAAAATAGCTAATGCATGGATTGAATTCGAATTTCCCAACTTGAGTGGAGGAAAAGGAAATTATATAAAATTAATTGTATACTAGTTGAGTATACAGATTTTTGCATGCAAGCAAGTGATCAATCCTTGGGAATTGTGCAAGGAAATAGGAGTAAATCCCTATCTTTTAGGAGCTAATTTACTCAGGAATTTCACAAGGAAATAAGAGGTTGGATGAGCCAAAATTTGGCTAAGTGTTGGCCAGTGGACCTCATTCAATAATGACAACAATTATTCTTTGGCAAGTTGTGCTCAAAGATGGAGCAAGCAATTGTAATAGTTTCTCTATTCACTTTATTAATGGAAAGAAGCTTGAGGGATTTTTTCTAGTTGGGTTCCCTAGAAATCTCTGTGTATTGGTGGTTTTGCTTGTTGCATGTCTATGTATGTTGTTCTAAATTGTGATTTACATTCTACAAATTAGTAGAGTATAATTGTGTCTCTTGGTCTTCAATTTAAAATCTTAAACAGTTGCAATTTCTATCAAATTTCTACAATACATACGTAGACAAATTTATATTAATAGAAGCTTGTTGGTTTTTTCTTTTTGAAAAACAATACCACTTATATTCTCCACCAAGGAAGACAACAAATGTTTCTCACCTCAAATTCCTTATTCATCCATTTAAATAAATTAGGTACACCATTTTAGCTAAAAAAATAATAAACACTTTATTCCATACATTAGAGAAATTTTCAGGTCTAAAATGTGTCTTAGAACAAAAATGTACAACCAAATTCAACTTTATAAGAAAAAATAGGGTTCAAGATGATGATGTCAACCATGGGATGGTTCACCGGTTTTTGGAATAAAAAAGTAAAAAAGATTAAAAAATAAATAAATAAATTATTTTTTCAACTCATATTTTCAATTACCTCCCTATGGCTTTACTCAAATTTCGAGCGGGATCACTCATTGGATGCGGCATTTAATTCCTCATCCAAGGAATACCCATGTTGCATACTTTAAATGGACCCTGCTACACGAAAAATGAGAAATAAATGAAAAATGTGTCTACAATAACATTTTTTCACGTATTTCTCAGTTTTTGTGTAGCAATGTCCATCAAAATTATGCAACATGGGTACTCCTTGGATGAGGACTTAAATTTTGCATCCACTGAGTGCTCCCGCTCGAAATTTGAGTAAAATCGTAGGGAGATAAGTTGAAAAAATAGTTCTTTCTTTTTTCCCTCTAAAATTTGATGATGTAATCTAATCTTGCTTTATTATTTCCACTATTATTTTATAATATTCCTTAGGAGACCCATTTTAGACCTCAAAAATTCTCTAATATGACATTAAATCTCCCTATGAAAGCTCATCAAAATATCCAAGGTTTAGATTTATCAATTTGTTTGATATTTTATTTGGTAAATTTTTCTATATTTTAATAAATAATAATTTATTGCTATAAAGTAATGGGAAAAAGAAGAATGTTGTTTTACTCACATTAAAGTAAAAAAAGCAGAACAAATTTAATTATAAAAATCAATTTTTCATATAAATAGGATGAACACAGATCTCTCACAAAGAACCGGAATATGATAAGTTAGGAAGGAGGGAGTGAGGAATTTGAATATTTGTATCAAAGTAAACTGCGTAGAATCGCCAATGCTCGAGGATCCCCTTATCCATTTTTTTTAATACTAGCATGTTGATTCATAGATGGACAGATTGTTTAAATATTAGGTAGTGTTGGAGGGTTAAGACTTTTAAGTGATAAACAAGTGTAATATACAATGCTACTAGTTAATATCTGATTTTTATACAAAAAAATAATTGATAATTTTAACTAAATATATACTATATAAACTAATATTTTATTGAGTATAAAAAATTATAAAATAAAAAATAATAATATTTTAAAGATTTCAATATCAAACTATTTCAACCATTAAATCATATTAAAACTAAAAGTGTTTTTAACCTTGAAGCTTAAGAAAATAAGGACATAATAAGCATAGGGATAGAAAGAGTTGGTGATGAACTTTGTGAAAGTAATGGGTTTAATGGTATGTTGTACGGTAGTAGTCATCATAGAAATTTGTGTATCGTGTGTTTATGTGTTTTAGCATCTTCTCCCAAAGCTCGTGTGTTAACTTTGTTTTTAACTTTTTTGCTTTTTTAGCTAAATGTATTTTAAACCATATTAATAGGGTTAATAACTAATTAAAAATTAGAAATTTCATTCGTAAAAAAATTAAAAAATAATTTGTATATTTTCAAATATTTGTTCTAATTTAGTTTTTTTAAAACATTATTAAAATTTATTTTTTTTACCAAAACCCAAAACCAATATAACCTTGCTTTCGACAAGTATAAAAATAAGATTTAATTTGTTTTTATATCATGGGGTATGAATTTAATTCTCTTGGGGTCCATTAGAGTCAGGCTCTGTCATATGAGTAGGTTAGGTGTGTGACCTCTTTGAGTGGGCTTACCCAAGGATAATTTTGTTTAAAAAAAAAAATCATGTATGTTAAGAGATTCTTTATTTATTTAAAATATACATGAAACAATAATTAGCGTAGAATATAAATAAAACTCATAATAAGCATATAACACTTACCTCATTATAGATCACAATGTTGCTCAAATTAATTTTAAAAAAACGTAAACTTATTAACGAAATTATAATTTTATTTTAAATATTATTATTAATAATTATAAAAAGAATTGATATATTAGTTAAACATATATACATTTTAAAAAACACGTAACAATATTCTTGACCATGAAGATTCACTTGCACTTTACCATGGAAATTCTTAATGTGTAAATAATTTTTCTTACAATACCATGGCTTATCAATATCACATGCCTGTGTTGATATAATATTTTTTTAATTAATGAATTTGAGATAAATTAATTAAAAGATCATTGGTAACTTAAAGATAAATCTTAACCGTTGATCTATGAATACTACTATGAATATTCCAACATATTTCACTGAGGTTAAATCTGTACCATCCACCTAATAATTAGTCATACTTAAATTAAAAGTGTGGAAGATCTAATTTGAAATAGACACGCCTATGGCTGTGATAAGTGTGCAGTGAGTTGGCCTAGTAGTTAAGAGCATGTGTTTCCTCTTAAAATTTAAAGGCTCAAATCCAGAGATGGGTATACTATGTATGTATTTGAGATATATCCTCATGGAAAAAACATCACTTACCATTCACTGTCTGCTTTTTCTTAAGAATACCTTCTTGTAGATGGACCTCATATCATCCTTCCTATTGGATTCCATGTTGATGAAATATGCTCAAATTTACTTATCACTGAGATGGTTCTTTAAAAAATTATTGATAACTTTAAGTTTGAGAGAAGAGTTTGACGGGAGTGAAATCATAAGATTATCATTAAGTCATCAATCACTATGACCCTTTCAATACCTTTGTTTATGAAAATATTAAGCCTTATCTTACCACCTCTTCACCTTGATTATTTGCGGTCTTGCTACCCATATCTCATGCTTGATAATAACTTTATAGTGTTTGTAATGCAATATGATTTTGTTGTATAAAATATAGAGAAAAAATAAAAACATAATTTTGCCTTATTAATAATTAGATAATTTTATTTTAATACTGGAGTAGTCATATAAATTAAATCACTGACAAAGGCATCAAGGCACTTCTCTTATGATACATTTTATATTGGGGCAAAAATTATCATAAAAAATAACTAAATTATAACCTTATTTTAAATTAATATTATTATTATTAATTATAAAATGAATTAAGTGGACCTTGAGTCATCCAATCCAGACCTTGGCCTACCATGTCTTTGCCTATACCCTCCTCTTCTTCTTCAAAATATGAGGGATATTTTTCCTCTTCCTCATGTCCGCCTAACCCATGGAAAGTGTTGCCTTAAAGCACAACATTTTCCCTGTCACCCTCGTTAAAAGATGGAGGTTGCTCTAATTTTTCTGTATTTTATGAAGATTCCACCAACTCTTCAAGAGTAGTGAAAACCAAATCTTCTACTGTAGAAACCACTATCCTGGTACGAGTGTTTTCTTTATTATTTGGAAAATAAGAAATATTATGTGCTCCATGAATCAATCTAATAGCCTTTGCGAACTTACGAGTTATGGGTCGAATTTCTCATATGTGCTCATAAGAAATCTTGCAACTTTGTTCAGGGTTGGTTTGAGAAGATCTTCTTGCTTCACGAATATGAGTCGGAGAAGTGCTAGGAATGTTGTTGCCTTGTTTGGAGAAAGTATGATGTGAGTGGGTGGAGATATCAGCCATAAAAATATGGCTACCTTCCTTCTAGCACCAGAAATGTTGATAGTGCTAGACTTGCCAACATTCAAGGGGGTCTCCTCGATATGTGGTCCCAACTAGACCTTACACCATTTGGGATATGAGCCCCATATGGAATATGAACCAACTGTCATTTACTTAAATATTTTCCTTGGATTTAGCTGTTAGCAAGAGAGAGAATCACATATATGCCTTCGAAAAGTAAGCAAGTGTGCCTGGTGAATGTTCAGTTCCAAGTGCATCAAGGTTCTTCTACCGCAAAGGGGAAATAAAGTGAGCCTCTAGGAGAGGGGTAATAGTACCACCCTAATAAAGACACACAAACATGATTTTTTTTCTAACATCTAGCATAATAGTTCACATGAATGCGACAAATGTTATAACCATTACAACACATTCTCAATAGAACAAGCACTAAAATAACCAGAATAGTTCAACTACTTTAGTACTGGTGAAAGAAAATATGAACCATGAACATTCACAGAATAGTCTTACAAACATCCATAATCCATGTGTGAAAATGTGGTGGCCATCAAGGCTTCAAATATTAAGTAAAAAGTCCCAAGATGCATGAATACAACAAAGATCACTTGCTCCATTAGTGGAGTGTTGGAGCCACTACTTGCTCCCCAAAATTACTAACTTATCTCTCTTATGTCTTACGAGAGAAGCCAAGGCTAAAATTCCTTTACATGAGAAATGAGGATTTATTTATAACTTGAAGTGTGACCTTTCATATTCTCATGACTCTTGATTTTCTAACTTCTAGTGACCTTTGGACTTTTACAACCTTTTAAGTTCCAAATGGCTTTTGGAATTACATATGACTTTTGTTATTACAAGTCCTTTTGACTTCCGTGACTCTTGAGTTTACATATGGCTCTCAGACTTTTGCTTGCTTTTATTTTACAGTAATTACAATAATAAACTTTGTCTTCCATATCATCATATGATGAAGCTTGACATGTCACTGTCAAGGATGATTGGGACTAACAGTGACTGATGATATGGACTTTCTTTAGTGGTGACATGGTTGCCACTATGTCTATTCTTTATCATCATCTGCCCACAATGCTTCCATCCTATGAAGGGTCTTCAATCTTGGAGTCTTAATGGAACTTTGATCATCAAGCTTCAGGTGTGTTAATGGTTCTTCTCGTGCTTCCTTTGTTTACCTCTTTGCCCGATATTATTTGTGTGTGCTTTCCATGAGGTCCCTGTAATACCTATTTCTGCAATCACTCATGATGAGAAATCATTAGTCTAAAAAAATCCTACTCTACCATGTTTTATGCAAATTTTACTCTTCGTGCCTTTTCAGTGTGCTTAAAATAGTTATGATAGCCATAGGGTGCAAGGACGCACTTCAATAGATTGGAGGACTGAGAAGGAGGAGCTTCAAGGTGTCAAGATGTGCTCATGCCCCCTAAAAATCGAGGCACTCAAGGCAGAGTGCATGTTGCAAGTCCGAAGGATGAAGGGAAAAGCTTCAGGATTCCCAAGTACGTTATGTGCTCAAGGGAGAGAGGGAGGGAAATGGCGCACTCCTGAAGGCTCAAGGCTGAAGCTTCATGCCTTTGGGGTGCGCTCATGCGCTCAAAAGGGATCAAGGAGGGCGTAGGGTGCACTCCTGATGGTTGAAGGCTAGGGATACATGCTTTCGGGGTGCGTAAATGCACTCAATCAATTTAGGAGGGTGCATGGCACATAGGGGAAGGTTGAAGGATTGAGCTTCGATCCTCTAGGATGCACCAAGCACTCAAGGAGGGCACACTTCTTCGAGTCTAAGGAATTCACTCTATGAAGACTTAGTCATTCTTGGATGGAGCATTTTGGAATAGTGAAGGTGATTCGTGCTTTTGGAGTGCACCAAGCTCTCAAGGAGGGTAGATTGTGCACTTTTGAACAACGAAGAGTCTCCTATTAAGGCTTTGGAGTATGCTCATGTGGTCTTGGCCTTAATGGGCTCATTTTTCAACCGAAATTTGTCTAAGTGTGGATGATTGCTCAAGGAATGGACAAGATGAGTTCTGGACATAAAACCAAGTGTGACACATACTAACTCATCAAGAAAACTTAGAAAAATATACCCAACAATGAATATACATCAAAAATCCAACTCATGCATGTTACCCAAGTACAAACGGTGAAGTGTGTGCGACTACAACCCAAAAATGTCGTTTTACGACAAGAAAGTTGTTGTGACCACGGAATGCATATAAGGATATTCAAATCAATGCGAAGACACTTAAGAACACTCAAGAAAAATTAAAACATATGAACTGACACAAAATGACAGTTGACGACCAAGGCGACACTCAATACGATAATGAGGTAGGCTCCAAAATTTAAATGTAGTGAAATTTTGGAGGGTGTTGTAGCAATGACAATAAGTTGATATAGATATAGAGTGTAAGAAAGGGTTTACAATAGCAGTGGTATGATATTTTAGACTATAGCTATGTAATATTTCATTTCTATCGTCTAGTATTTGATTTTTGTATTTAGTCCTCAAAGGACTGGTTTCCTATTGCGCTAGAACAAATTCTTGAAAATATCCTCAATTGTTACTTACAACTAGTTCAGTAGAGAAAGCATTTGATCCTTCAATAGTAGAGATGAACATTTTTTGGCCAAAAATTTTGAAAGTCAATGGAGAAATTTTCAACCTGGGTTACTCCAATTTGACGTCATGTCCTTTATTACTGTTAGAAAGCCTTGTATTTACAGTGTGTTGATCGAATTAGGTACACTTTCCAGGTCCATTTTCTAGTCTTAGTTAAGGCATAGATGAGACAATTGAGGGAAATACATCCCCTTCATTACTTGTTGGTGACCCACTGTGAGGGGTAGTACCTACTGCTTTATTGGGGTAAGCATGTCGTTGTTTCCTTTTAGGATGAGGCAATGAAATCTCAATATTATGTGTTCTATCTGTGGAAGACACACTTTTTATTGAAGATCACCTTACCAACACACATAGCATGAAATTTCCAATACTTGTAACAAAATTACTATCAAATTCAGTAAGTCTTTTACCCATGCGCACACTTCCATCCTTTGATTCGGGCTCACCATTAGTGCAAAAGTTACTAATAGTCATGGTTGCATCAATATTGTGGAATCCTTCCAGATTACAATCCAACTTGCAAATAACCTCATTAATTGCAAATGTCAGAGCAATAATTTTGCAAGAATTTTCATCAACTAGGGAATTGGTACGAACCAGTTGAGAATTAGTCATTTCATGAGAAGGAGAAAATACCTAAATATTTAGTTCATCATCAGTAACATTACTAACTTGGTTAGAGCTAGTGCCACCTTTTTAAAACTTTGTGCCATTAAAAACTTCAATATTTTGCTTCCTGAGGTTTAATTTAAATCTTTCATATTCATTCCTAGCATAACTATCGCTAGGTATGGTTTCACGTTTCAGATTTCCCTCCTCTTGAGATGTTGTAGCCCCTTTGTTCCATTCCTTAAGTTTTGCAAGAGCCTTTGCCCTATGCTATTTTTCAATTTTTATTCATGTTCTTTAGTATCCTACACTTTACAAGTTGGTTGATTGTTGTTATGATTATGAATGTTACCCTCACCTTAAGAGTTTTATATGGGTCATTAATTGACTTTTCTAGTATTGATGTCATAAATTCTTGTGCCTTTACCGCTACTTCAACTTGTACTGATTTTTTCTGTCTTGGGCTTACCATCCATATCACCTGACCTATCTTTCCTATAGCTAGCCAAAAAATATTTCCAATCTTCATTAATGCTTTATGTTGTGTGTACTTATCACAATTTTGGGGCCTACCATCATACTTAATGTGACATAACTCCTAAAATGTTAGGGTTGCTTGAGTACCTTCTTCTAGCATTTGGTACTCCCTCCAATAACCTGATTATCTTTGTTTTGTTTTGATGGCTCGCTATTGTCTAGGTAAATCCTCTCTATGGACAAAGACGATCCCTCTAGCCCAATGAGTGGGACTAGCAACCTAAATGACAAACTACTAGACACTTTCCTAAGTTACAATTGAAATGAGAGACGAAGAAGATGGCCCACCTCGTTATGATGCTATCTCAATCCCCTTTGTTGAAGACCTTGAATCACTTGCGTCACGGGCTCATTCTTGTTTCTCACAACATTTATGCACCTGCACAAGAAATCAAGACACGACAAGGCATGCAAATACAAATAACATATTCAAAACCAACCTACTTAACTAATCAAGGAATGTTAAGATAGATGATACATGAGCATACACATCAATGGAAAATGAACCAACAGTTGTATATTAATAGAAAAGAAGGGGAAGCATACAACCAAGCCTTGATGTTGATAGACTCTCCTTGAATGAATGTCCACATCCAAGCTAAGCTCTCCAAGCACTCCTTCTCCAAGCCAAATGAGTATAGGTAGGGAAAGGGAGTTAGGATCTATCCAAAGATAGGAGTAGGCCCTCATCTCATGGAGGTAGCTCAAAGGGATAAGACCAAGAGGTCAAGTTGGGAGAACTTGACCTCACTTATGTCGAACAACCTCCAACTCGCCGCTCTAGAAGCTTCCAGATCATGAAGCTTCTCCTCTCTGGGAAATTTCCTTTTTGGGATCATCATGGGTATACAAGTAAACAAAGCAATGTCATCGTGGGTCGAGTATAATACAATAGGCGATCATCATGACTTTTAGTCTCATAGGAGCGATGATTCTCAAATTAGGGTTTAAGAGTTATTTCCTTCACAGGAAGCTCAAGGAATTTTCCAATCAATGTCTTAGGGAGGATCTGAGCAGCATATATGAATAAGTACATTGCATGATGGTTACCTTTTGGTGATCTAGGTGGCTCTAGAAACATGCAAAAGTCTAAGAGAACTCAGAAAGGGTCAAAATTCAGATCGAAGTGCTCGTCGCCCTGATTCCAACAGTGCAAACGACACTCAATTCTGAGCTCGTATGGAGGAGATATAGCAAGTCAAATTTTTGTTCAAAGTTGCCATGTGGGCTAGGTTTAAGTGTCCTATAAATTCACTGTCAACCAACACGGAAACTTAGCTCCCGAGAGCGAGAAGATTTGTTGGATGGTTAGCTTGCCCAATGACCCTTATTCTTGTTTAAATTAAAAAATATCAATATTTTTTATAAGAACAAAAAAATTAAAAAAAATATATGTAATGAGGTGGTGGGCCATCACCCCCGCCACCCCACCAAATCATATAGTAAAAATTTTAGTTAAAAATAGGCTGACGGGCAATGACCCCCATCGGTCCCAAGCACCATACAACCCCAAACATATATAAAATACGATGAATATTGGGTGGACCACCTCCGGTGGATGAGGCCCACAACCTCTGCCATATGTGATATGATTCATGGGCAGTGGGGTTTGAACCTGTCCAGCAGAAATAGTCAGCTCGCCACTCAGGCACCGACACCAACAATGTTATACCAATCCGCGCCAACCACAACAGTTAGTAAACCGCATGATGCCACAACTCCTGAAAATGCAAAACAAAAACGTGCCATTATAAAATTAACTACACGCCAAGTCGGGGAGGGGTGGGATTTGATCCCCCAACCTCTCTGCCTAACCATTGTGCCACGGATGGCGGCTTTGTAAAGTCTGCCACCCTACCATGATATAAGCTCAATCTTCAGTGCAGCGCTAGCGGGAGGAGTCCAATGGATCTGTGACGATCGAATAGAGAGCGTTGAGAAATAGATGAACGAAGGTGTGGCAGCACAGAAGGGTCCGCCTTGGGCACAAAAATCGAGCTGGGTTCCCAGAATATTCTCATGTAGAGTCTTTAAGGAATCTTGGAGATTCCTTGGGAGGTAATTTTTTTCAGTGTCAAAATGTAATCAAGTTTATAGTCATTTTTCTCAGATTTTCACAGGGAACGCAATGGTGAGGTCGAATTCGCCTTTTGAGCAGTATATTTTCAAATTCACAGTGGAGGAGAATCTTCGAGAATATTGAGGGAATCTTCTGTATTCCTTGGATGCTGAAATTTCCCAAATCCAGAATGCAGGCAACTTTATCCTCATTCTTCTTAGAATTTCGTAAGGATCTCAATGGCGAGATCAGTTTTCTGATATGAGTTGAAAATCTCTAGTCAACCCAGAGGAGAGAATCTTTGGAGAATCACGGGGGAATCTAAAAGATTCCTACAGGCCCAGATTTTGCCGATGCCAAAATTCGACAAAAAGATGGTCGATTTTACACCTCTCGATGACACAAATTCAGTGGTGCAGTCAATTTTTGTAGTTGAGCCTTCTATTTTTCATTTAAAAACATGGACAGTCGATTATATGCCATTCGACGCCACGATTTCGATGGTGCATTCAGATCTAGTAGCTAAGTATCCTATTCTTCAACTAGCATCAGAGTTGAGGTATAGGAAGTGTTCTTGTAATGTAATTCTTTGATCATTTGTTATGAGATGTACTATGTTGTTTCAATTCCTGCTTGATATATGATGCAAAATCTTTATGTCTATTTCATGTGAGATGTATTCATCATGAATTTTCATGTATGTTTTGATTGAGATCCCTTTGATGCCATGATGGTGGGATACTCATTGTCACCATGGGTATTTTGGTTGAGATCCATTTGGTGCCATTATGGCGGGATACTCACTATCACCATGTGTAATATTATGTCATGCTGATAGGAGGTATATTGTGAGTGACAGTTCTTGTAGTGGGACGTCTCGTGGAGAGACTTTTCCACTCATGTAGTGGGACCATGTCCTTGTATGACAGAAAACATAGTCCATGTAAATCTTCACCATTTCCTAGCACTGAATGAAGCAGCCAACACCATATTGACATCAAGCTCGGAGATATAGTCCACACTAGACGAACTTCGTTATCAATGTCTCTTGTTTATGATTTTTTTTATCGTCATTATGTTTCCATTTTCTTAAGCATGCATATGTGTTCATTTATTCTCTTATAAAATGCAGTTCTAACTAACTCATGGAAGAAAAAGATCTTGGTTAAATCTAGGAGTTGAGTCAACTTGGATCAAGTTTGGTATCAGAGCAGTCTTCACGTGGATGTGAATTGCGAGCGTGAACAATGGAACATGTAGCGATGGAGGATGATAAATAGATGTAGGAGACAAGCTCAGAGTGTTCGAAAAGATGGACATAATGTATGATGCTCTACAAGAAGAGACAGAGGAAAAGCAGCGATTGCAGCTTCAGTTGCGAGCCACAGAAGAGGCCTTGGAAGAACTGAAGCACAACAATCAGAGTCTTCAAGAAGATAACATTGAATTAAAGATGCTTCTACATGAAGAGAATGAGGAGAAAGAAGGGTTGCTACGACAGCTGCAAAATAAGGACGAGGCCTTAGAAAGGCTGCAACATGACCCTTGTGAGGTAAAAAGTAATTCTTAGGCTTCATGTATGTTTCTTGATGATGATTTCGCTATTTTTGAAAATCATACCACAGGAATTGGCTCCAAACTGCTGAAGAGAATGGGGTATGTTGGAAAAGGCTTTGACATTAATGGCCAAGGCATTTTCAACCCCATCAAAGTAGAGGAATTACCCCGTCAGGCAGGACTTGGGTATGTCAGGAAGGAAGTTGGGGAATGTGCCAAGACATCCAACGAACCACCAACAACAAATGATGAGAAGCCCTCATCAGTTCTTTCCAAATAGACAGTGGAGGTAAAATATGTTGATTTCCCTTTAGTTTCATCTTCACATAGTATAATTTCTATTGGAAATGTGGAGATGCCAATTACAGGGACAAACTTGAGGCTCGTTACCAAGATGAGGTATAAGGAAGAAGAAGAACTTGGTGTTAATAGCCAAGGCATAACTTAGCCATAGGAGGTCGTGCCAAAACATTTATTTGCAGGCTTGGGATACACTGAAGGAGAATGCTTAGGGTGTCAGATGCTTCTGAGACATTGTTGAAATCATCAAGGAAAGAGAATGATGGGGACACATCACCATCATCCCATGGCAGCGCCCATTGCAGGGAAAGAGTTGAGGCAAGGTCTCATCGCCATAATTACACTAGAGATAACAAGGAAAGGTATAAGAAGTCTCAATATTCAAATGTTCATTTAGATTACAATCATGCTGCTAATAATGGACATAAATCATGGCATCGAAAAACATGTACCTTTTGTGGTTTACATAACCATATATTTGATGATTGCTGGAAAAGAATAACAACACGAAAGAGGATGAGGCGTGAAAGGCATTCTCCATCGCAGAGGAAGAAACATGTTAAGCAGATCTGGAGGAAGAAGACTTATTGCAGTCATTGCAATAGAAGTGGTCATCAAAGGGCCACATGTTGGAGGCTCCATCCATAGCAGCGTCGCAAGGACAAAGCATCAGTGCATGAACTAGATGAAACATTTGTTCGACCATCGAATGTGCCACAAGGAGGCGACCCATTCACTTTGATAAGTGAGAAATGGTTCTTCTAGGTGTGGTAGAATGTCATGGTATTATTTTTACCAATCATGTGTTTCATTTTAAAATGTAAAAGTGGTGATGTGTTTTCCATCACTTGTTGCAGCAACAATGATGTCTGGCCTTATTTTGTGTTGCATTTTAAACTGTGAAATTTATGATGTGTTTCCATCACTTGTTAAAGAAACAATAGTGTTTGGCCTTATTTTTGTAAATCATGTGTTGCAGTGATGATGTGTTTTCTATCACTTGTTGAAGCAACAATGATATTTTGGCCTTGTTTTGATAGTTGGGGTATTATTTCCATTTTGATGTAAACTTAACCACTGAGTATGTGTTATAAACTCATAGCAAGTATGGGATGTCTGGGTCATTAGTTGGTCTTGTAAATCAAGCATGTAATTTTCAAAACAATGTACTACATGGGTTGTAGGTGTCGACTCATCGCTTATGGCTCCGAAGGACAAAGGTGAAGGAGAAGGAAGGGTGACTTATCAGACACTTGTGGTGTAGACAATGTAAAAAGAAGTTGCAGATTATTTTTCATGTTTTTGGAGGACCAAAAGCTCCTCAGTGGGGAGGATTGATCTAGGTGGCTCCAAACACACGTAGAAGTCCAAGAGCACTCAGAAAGGGTCAAAACTCAAAGTGGTCAAAACGCTCCAAAACTAGCACCAAATCGAAGTGCTTGTCGCCCTGATTCCAATGGTACAAATGACACGCAAATTTGAGCTTGTATGGAGGAGATAGAGCAAGTCAAAGTTTTGGTCAAAGTTGCCATGTGGGCCACATTTTAAGTGTCCTACAAATTCACTGTCAACCGGTGTGGAAACTTAGCTCCTGAGAGCGGGTGAATTTGTTGGATGGTTAATTTTCCCAATGACCCTTATTTTCGCTTAAATTAAAAAATATCAATTTTTTTATAAGAACAAAAAAAAAAAATATCAATATTTTTTATAAGAATGAAAATTAAAAAAAAAAATATGTAATGAGGTGGTGGGCCATGACCCCCACCGGCCCCAACCGCCATACAATCCCAAACATCTATAAAATACGATGAATATTGGGCAGGCCACCTCTGGTGGACCCGACCGATAACCTTCGTAATATGTCACATGATCCATGGGAAGTAGGGTTTGAACCCGCCTGGCCGGAATGGCCGGCCTGCCGCTCGGGCGCCCACACCAACATTGTTATACCAATCGACACCGACCACAACAGTTATCAAACCGCATGATGTCGTAACCACCGGAAACACAAAACAAAAGCATGCCATTATAAAATTAACTACACGCCAAGTCGGGGAGCGACAGGATTTGATCCCTCGACCTCTCCGACTCCACTCCTCCGCCTAACCATCGTGCCATAGGTGGCAGCTTTGTAAATTTCTCCACCCTACCATGATATAAGGTCAACGTTCATTGTAGAGCCAACGGGAGGAGTCCAATGGATCCATAACGATGCAATGAAGAGTGTCGAACAACGGATGAATGAAGGTGTGGTAGCACAGAGGGGTTCACCTTGGGCATGGAAATCGAGGCGGGTTCCCAGAATATTCCAGGGGAATATTCTCATTTAGATTCTTTAAGAAATCTTAGAGATTCCTTGGGAGGTAATTTTTTTCAGTGTCAAAATGTAATCAAGTTTATAGTCATTTTTCTCATATTTTCACAGGGAACACAATGGCGAGGTTGGATTCATCTTTTGAGAAGCAGATTTTCAGATTCCCTACGGAAGAGAATCTTTAAGAATTTTGAGGGAATCTTCCAGATCCCTTGGAAGCTGAAATTTCCTAGATCCAGAATGCAACCAACTTTATAGTCATTCTTATTAGAATTTCACAAGGATCTCAATGGTGATATTAGTTTTCTGATTTGAGTTGCAGATATCTAGTCAACCCATAGGAGGGAATCTTTGGAGAATCACAGGGGAATCTAAAAGATTCCTACAGGCCCAAATTTTACTGGTGTCAGAATTCAACAAATGATAATTGATTTTACACCTCTCGATGATGCAAATCCAGTGGTGCAGTCAGTTTTTGTAGATGAGCCTTCTATTTTTCGACCATTTTCCATATTGGAGTGGTGGTGTCAGATTTCAAAGCATGGACAATCGATTCTATGCCACTCGACACCACGATTTCGATGGCACATTCAGATCCAGCAACTAATTATTCTATTCTTCAACCAACATCAGAATTGAGGTATAGGAAGTGTTGTTGTCAAGTACTTCTTTGATCATTTGCTGTGAGATGTACTATGTTGTTTTGATTCCTACTTGATGTATGATGCAGAATCTTTTTGTCTATTTCATGTGAGATGTATTCATCATGAATTTTTATGTACGTTTTGATTGAGATCCCTTTGATGCCATGATGGCGAGATACTCATTGTCACCAATGGTGTTTTGGTTGAGATCCCTTTGGTGCCATGATGACGGGATACTCATTGTCACCATGTGTAAGATTATGTCATGCTGATAAGAGGTCTATTGTGAGTGATAGTCCCTGTAGCGGGACATCTCGTGGAGAGACTTTGCCACTCATGTAGAGGTAACATGTCCTTGTATTACATAAAACATATTTCATGTATATCTTCACCATTTCCAGCACTGAATGAAGCGTCCAACACCATCTTGACACCGGACCCGGAGACGTAGTCCACACTGGATGAACTCCATTATCAATGTCTCTTGTTTATGATTTGTTGATTGTCATTATGTTTCCAATTTCTTGAGAATGCATATGTGCTCATTTATGCTCTTATAAAATGAAATTCTAACTACCTCATGGAAGCAAAAGATCTTGGTTAAATCTGGGAGTTGATTCAACTCAGATCATTCAGGAACTTCGGGTTATGTCACAAGGAAGTACAAGAGGTGTGAAAAAATATGGTGTAACAGTCACAATTGCCTATATTCCACCCATCTAGTAATTGGCTAAAATAAGGTCTTGGAGTCTTCTATCTAAATTCCCTAGTGCTAGTCTGTCTGAGGGCATTAATTTGAATAGCAATATAGTGATGCTACATGTATTAATCCCAAGTGGGACAAGAATTTAAGGTTTAACTTCTTGGTGTTGCTGCCAATTTTTTCCCAAAACTATTTGTTCTACATTAATTCTTACATGAAGACCCCAAATCCATGACATCAATCTAATTACTCACAAGTTGACATGGTGAGCCAATTCTGATACCACTATAATGTCCTAGGGTAATTTCTCTTCATAGGGTGTTTTTTTCCAACTAGGATTTTAGTCAGAAGACTAATAGGGCTTCATACATTCATATGATAACAAGTATATTTTCATGAAATACGCAGAGTTTTTGCAATCAACAATAGGGGGTAACAATATGATATCAAGCCACAATTGAGTAGAATTGGTTTATTCCATAAACCAACAACATTTTTTAATTCAATATTGTCTATCAAACAAACCAGATTTACTAATTCAATCTAATCTTATAAACAACCTACAAAACCTTAGTTTATTGCTTAATTATGTAGTCTATAACATAGGACAACGCCTACACAAAATTACTAGAAGACTTAAGGTTTAGGAACACTAGAAAATATCCAAACAAACTCTCCTGATCTTGTCTCAAAGGGGTACCTGAACTACTTCAGACTATAGCCAAGATACTTTATGAAACCTTAGGATAAAATCAGACTACAACCAACGCAGAATCAATGTGCGTTCTAGCTATTACATGAGACAATTTTCCTCAGAAAACTCGTCCTATCTATCTCGGGAGATTTTCGACCTACCTCAAGATTTTGATCTATTTTACCTTAGATGAATTTTGATCTGCTCATCTATTCTATTTGCCACTAAGAGGTTTATGTTGCCTCAAAAAATTCGTTTTTGCCTCAAAATAAGTAGTAGTGCCTCAAAAATGGCCACAATGCCTCAAAAAAATGTCGCAGTGTCATAGAAGAAGATTGCAATGCCTTAGAAAAAGGGCGCAGTGCCTCGTAAGAAGGCCACAATGCCTCAAAAATGGTCGAAATTCCTAAGGAAAAGGTCGCGGTGCCTCATAAATGGTTGCATTGTCTCAGAAAAAGGTCAAAGTGTCTAAGAGCTTGTTCACTGTAATTGCCAAGATATCCTTTTGTTATTCTGACATAAAAAAATTGTCTAATACAGAGAAGAAAGAACCAAAAAAGAGCCCTGAATAGTCTTGTGGTTTTGAACTCCAGTACTTAATATTTCCACCAAAGATTGATTCCTTTCAGATAATTTATTTCCTTGTTTTTTCAGAGTAGAATTGAATACAAGATAAAAGTAGTTTTACTAACTAGCGTGGATTAAAACCCTCAATGCCGCAACTCAAGAAAATAGATGAAATTGATCCAATTCGATAATGATCATTTGAATCCAAACCTATCCTATTTATATATTTCTCCATGGACTCCCAAATGTGATGGGTTGTGAGTGCAACCCCCAATTTTTGGGTGTTTTTTCCCCAGCTGAGCCAACTTTTGAACAATATTTCCCCAACATTGTGAAAGTTGAGTTTTACCCCCTTATCAAGCCTATGGGGTCAAATATGCTAATTTTTCCTTCCTTAGGTAATCAATTCATAGAGAACATTACAAATATCTACATTATTTATGGTTTGATTAAATAGGAAAACTATTGTTAAAACACATATTTATGATACTTTCATGATGAAATATAATTACAATCTTAACTATGAAAGAAGCCAATCAATTTCCAACCATTCTAGTAAGAAAATGCTTCAACACAACAATTGACTACTTGGTAAAATAAATCATATCATTCCAAGGTCTATGTATGGAAGTAACGTTTGGACGTGATTACAATAAATTACTTCTAGCTTGAAACAACTTTCTTGAAGTTCTCATGAAATGATTTTGGTAGCAAAATTATAACTGCACAAAATGAACACCAATTTTCAAATTATTGGTGTTTTTCTTAAAATAAATAAATAATATAAGCCCTTATGGCTTATCCTCAATTAATAAAAAAAATGGTAGGTGAAAAACACAGATTCAAAAGCCAAAGCCACTAAATATTGTGTAAATTATATGGACTTTTGAATGCAAAAATTTTTGGTAGACAAATCACATGAAACAACTCTCAATAAAAAAATTATTCAGTGGAGATAGATCGCAATAAAGGTATTTATATTGGAAGTGATAATACTAGAGATATATTTTGAATAAAAAAATGAAAGAGAATTTAATTATTGTTTAAATGAATGAAATTTTAACAAGATTGTCACTAAAAAGAAATAATTTTTCTTTCCTAACCATCCTTCCTAGTCCCTTGGAAACAAGATAAAAGCAAACCCTATATCATCTTTGGTTGAGTAAGGATAGTGTTATATCAATTGGTTATCCAAGAATTTTTTCAGTACACCTAATATTCATAATACATGTAAATTCACAATAACTAATGTGAGCATTGCCTTTATTTCTTTCTAAAATGGTGCAAAAAATTTAAACTATCATCCCAAGATGCTAATAAATATAAAATATTTATCCATTCTTAATCATTATCCCATGTGACTATAAGAAGTGATCATTTTCCCATATGAAAATTGAATTGAACATCAACCACTCCCTATCTCACAACCACTCACTATGTCACAGGAATATGGTTGGACTACCAAAACTAGTGATTTCAAAAATCTATTTTGATTTTTATTATACAAAATAATTTTATATAAATGATACGTTTTGGTTATAGAAAAAGAAAATATGTAAGAAGGAAGCTTCAAGATATATTAATAATAATAGGAAACAAAATTTATCTACAAAATGTAACAAGAAATTAAGTGAAAATTCGTGGGACCTGTATCACCTATTGATCTAAATATTAATAAAAAAACAAACATAAAATCACCAAAATATTACTTAAAACTAATGCAATAATAAAAAAATTAAAAAAAATTATAACTATAACCCTATATTGAATGTAATCAAATCACTGAACTCTACTGTTGAAAAGATCATATCGTTGATTAATTGTCCAAACTCCAAAAAATTCCCTTTTCCCGAAAAAGAAGGCAGTGAGTTAGTTGAGTAAGTTATGGTTAAATGTGTATCGAGATTTATCTCTGACTATAGTCAATGATGAATCCGAGTTTGCAAGTCCGCTTTGACATTTTGTCCACACGACTCAGAGAAATAATTGAAGAATCCAATTTAATGGGTTGACCCTATCATTTAACTCTAACCTAAATTGTTAATAAATGGTGAGCTCAGGGCATCATGTCTTGCATTCCCACGATCAATTTTAATCAATCCATATTTTATGGACATGATACCTTCACCTCTATTTCTGAAAAGTAAAGACTTCCTACGTAAGTGATGTTTATCATGTCCTTCTAGGTGGCAATGCATTAGGTATGAAATCCAAAAATTTCAAGGATTTCTAGCATGGACATGATAGGATGCATTTATGCCATAAATCTGGTCACACGGTTTGATTCTTGGACTACATTATGTTAATGTGTCTGGAGAGCTAGAAACCCACATTGTCACCCTCCAAAGAAAATTCCAAAAATTTATGTTTTCCATTCTAATAAAGACTAGAGAGGGAAATCATATGTGGATTGGAAATCAATATGGACCCGAAATTGTTGAACATGATTAAATGAAAATCTAGAGGAGGGGTTGATACCAATAATGCCAAAGAGGGTCTCGTTGAAACCTTTGAAGCAAGAAAATTTGAGAGGAAAATCCTCCCAAAACAATAAAAAAGTTCAGTGAATACAATGGAATATAGAGAGTTACTTTTTGATCGAGCCATACCAAGGTCAAGATGGGAGCATGAAGGAAAGAAGACTAACCAACTTGATTTTCCTATTCGTTGTTCATTCATTTTACTCTCTTCTGTTTATGGATGGCAATGAAAAAGGTGTTTATGGTTTTTTTTTAATGGTATTCATAGATAGATAATCATCGCTTATGTTAAATTGGTATACCTACTAATGTTTAATGAAAATGGCTCTTGGAATCAATCAATCGCTGGAAAAAGTGGAGACCACTTGCTAACTTTCTCACTCTAAATGTCCCGTGACAGAAACGAATGAAAGCCCATATATAAGAAGGATCGTTGGTTAACATATAAAGAAGAAGGCACGAAACACCGTTGGGATCTATCTAAATGGCATAAGCTTTCAACATCAGATCTTCCTTTCCCTCCCTCTCCAAAGGGTGAGTTTCTTTATGTCCTCTTACATATTAGATTCAACCTAGATGAATCAGAATTTCCATTCAGCTCCTACCAGAAAAAGGAATGGGTAATGACCCACTTGTAGGCACAAAATGTGATAATGGTTCTTCATTTTCCCTCGACCCTCTTCTTATATTGTATATTATACATCCTTACCCAATCTATTCTATATTATATACGAAACAATGAGCAAATCCATTAGATAAAATAGGTCCTAACAAAGCCTTAAAGGAAGGAAAGCCAACGGGAGTTATGGCTTACTTATTTTATCTAGTTGGCTTTATGATACCTTAATTATTTCCTTCTAGTAGCTGGTAAGAAAAGAGATAAGTGAGTCTCCATGACATAACTCTTGGTGAGTCTTTACCAAGGCTCTTCATAGTGGGAGGCCTTAAGTAATGACTCGCTCCACTCAGCTACCAAATTTAGCTTTGTTGTTAGGAGTTCACTTTGTTCATCCAGCCTTGCTAGTTCACTTCCCTCATCCCCCATGATCCTCGTAAGGTAACATCCCTCACATATGGTTATGTAGGGAAATGGTAAGAGGTGGTAATAATCCCCAAGACTAAATGACCTTCCTAGGGCCTCACCCCTGAGAGCCTCATGTTTAATGAGTCTGTTTCTATCCTTTGGTCAAGTACCTTTTAATGGTTGAATATAGCTTCAAATGATCATGGTTGCATAGGGAACAATGAAGGCTTAATCAATTATCAACAACAACCTGCTCATGAGGTCTAGGAGGGAATTCCATTTGGTTGAGCAAGGTGAGCCTGATAAGAAGGCAATCCATACAACCCGCTAATCTAACGAGGAAAGGCCTAGGGTGTATTCTTACAGGCATGCAATATTATACAAGACTATAACAGGTGTGTTGGTGCATGTAGGTGGGTTTTTAGGTTCTATATTTGAAGCTGGTTCTGGTAACACATGTGAGGACTCAACATGAGGTCCTCTAACTAAAACTAATTTTATCCTCTAATTTCACAAGAAGGAAAATTACATGTTTATAACACAAAAAATATTTGATAATATCATATAAATATATTTTGATTTATAGCATATCAAACATTTAAATAATTTTATTCATAGAAATTTGCATAAATAAAACAAAATATGGAAGAATACATGATCCGTTGGCTCTGTTGAGGTGTTCCTGCTGGGGTTAGCCAACTAAATCTGCCACCCTACCAACTAGAAATGTCTATCTGACTTCCTAGCCCGGGGAACCTCCATAGGCTCCCTAGTCCTCTGAGCCCAAGTCCAACAAAAAAAATACCATAGTGTTTCCAAAGAAAAAGGTCCAATACTCTCCAACCACAAACAAAATCAAGCTCACAACCAAAACCAATCTCCTCAGTTCTCCTTCCTTCCTTTCCCTCCAATTATTTCCTCCAATGCCAAAAATAAATACCTAGGATCCCCCTTATCCTCTCATCCTCCTTCCTCATATGTCTCCCCCACTAATATAATTTAGAATATTATATTGTTGTGCGAAGATCCTCCTCAGATTAGAAACAAAATGCTTTCATTGTGCTTAAGCATTCATGAATTTTTGCAAGTGAAATGATTATCTTTTATGTTAATGTTATGAGCAATTTAACATAAATAAGAGACTGAATAACAACATAAACATATACAAAACATCATAAAAAATACATTACAACAAGAACATGATAAAGGAGTTCACCCCTCTTGGGCTACGTCTCCTTGGTCCAGCTTCCAATGGCTTGAGCCTCTCTATTATGCTCAAAAGTGTAAAAATATGTGTTTACAATGCTAAAATGATTATGAAACCTGCTCTAATGAATCCAGAATACTCAAAAAATGGTACCCCAGCTTATTTTTGCTCCTCATTTGGTTGAACACTACATTAGTTATGACTTCTACTAGTCTTTCCACAATTTTCTCCTCCAAAGCTGGCTAACTGCGAGTTAAATTCATTATTTGGAGTTAATTTTGGCAGTTCCATCGAAATTGGTGGTCCCACCAACTTCCCTACTTATCTCGTGGTTAAGGCTGAGTGGTCACATGCAAGGTGGTTAGGTTTGACGATTAAGACGACGGTTCCAACAACTCCATCGCAAATCACAATCAGTGAGAACCAGTGGTCTTATGGTCTGTGAACGTGGTGAAGCGATGTGCGATTGCGATACAACGGACCCAACAGAACTATTAACTGGAACCCATAATCTTATCGCATCTGGGATCCATCACAATTTTCAATCAGCGAAGTCAGGGGGTAGCAAATATACTAGACTTTACACTTTTGCGATGTGCGGTTGCGATTATCGCATCACACAATGGCTTGCTTTCGGGCTTATTCTTTAATCGTCGACCCACCTGCGATATATTAGTTAAGAAACAATCTGTGGGTGTGGCGGTAAAGCTTGGTGTTGTTGTGGGTGAGGACGCGAGTTTGACCCCAGTCTCTCCACCTAAAATTTTATTCAACCTTTGAGAGGGCACATGGCGGCCTTCAACTAATAGCATCCTACCAACTCATGCCTGTACGAACGTGACACACGGCACTCAACCATTCATTGATGAGATTAGGGTGCCACCTCAGCTACACAGTTAGTGCCAACTAGGTAGCCTAGTTAGCAGTAAGGACTGCTGACTCAGCGGTCCCTTTTTTTTTTCAAAAAATTTACCTATTTTCCAGAGTGAACAAAACGCATTTATTAAGCCATAAAGTATCTATTTCGTGCAAAATGAGTTGCGTAGGATTTTGGATGACGAGAACTACGCGTTTGTTCAGGTTCCACACCATTCTGAAAACTTTGATTTTTTAGCACTTGATCACTCCTCCCCACTAGAAGCCTTTTGGACCCCAAAAGGTCACTTTCAGTTGTCTAATAGGCGAGGGTACAGTTCCCTCACCTTTCCAATCTCGATCCATTTAACACTCACTTGGAACTTGTGATCTACAGGATGCTTGCGGTGCCTTTCTTTGTACTTGCCTTTGCCCTTTTCAAATTGATCTTGCACTGTTTGATGTAACATTTGGAGTCATTCAATGAACTCTTTGGCTTTGTCCATGTTACTATCAGTTGCAACATCCTTCTTACCAAGATAATACAACACAATATGATGCAAATGGTAAACAAATTCCTTTACTTGATTCCTTTGACTCAAAATTCAATATACATCTTGAAAGTATGTATTTTTTTTAACATAACTTTCATGTAGAACAACATGATGCTTGAGGAAAGTAGTTATATAAACTATAGGCCTAGAAAGTACATCAAAAAACTTGTTGTTTATACCTTTCTTATACCTTTTGACTAAGTGGAATAGTAGAAGAAAATCTATCCAATGGAAGTGCCTTTATTGATGCAACTTAAACACTGCACCATTGAAAATTTTTGAATGAAATGAAATGGGCTTACCATATTGCATAAAGCTAGCGTCCATGGCATAGTCGCATACATTAACCTGAAACTCAAATGACTTTTTTTCAGGTTTAAAAGAATAAGTATAAAGGCTGAACCGATATGTTGTTTTAAAGCATCAAATGCCTCTTGTTGTTTGCCTCCCCACTGGAAGACCTTTTGCACAACTGCCAACAAATGCAAATGAGCTACAATAGAAGAAAAATTAACAAAATCTCTCCTCCAACATTGGGTTGCTCCTAAAAAACCTCTTATCCAAATGACTATCTTGAGCCTGCCTGCATAAATTGCGAGCAGAGAAAAGGCATCCAAACGGACATATATGTAGCTTCCTTAGATCCCACTTTCCGGAATTATAGTATCGTGCTTGGAAGAGCCAATTTCATGGCTCAAGTACATCCAAGAAGTTTTATCCAACATATACTTTGACATCTTCAGAAACAAATGTTCTTGACATATGACATCAAGTATTTTTTTCTCACACATGACATGTTCATAATGAAATTTTTTGAAAATGAAAATGTCATCCTAGTAGATTATCATGTCTATAAATGGCTTCAATACGTCTTGCTTCATATGCTTGAAAGTAATAGGATCATGGCAAAGACCAAACGACATAACTAGCCATTCAAGAAAACCCTTTTTTTGTTTTGAATGTTGTCTTCCAAATGTCTCCTTCAGCTATTATAATTTGATGGTAGCCACTTCTTATTTCCATCTTAGTAAAATACTTTTCATCTTTCAATTGATCAAGTAAATCATCTATTTTGGGCAGTGGGTAACAGTTCTTTACTTTAATTTTGTTCAATGCACGAAAGTCCACACAAATGCGCCATGTTCCATCCTTCTTTGGCACCAAGACAATAGATGAACCACATGGTGAGGAAGATGGTCTGTTGATCCCTTTGTTCAACAACTCTTGAATTTGCTTCTTAATTTCTGTGCTTTCCATCACTGACATCATGTATATGCCAATCTTAGGAAGAGTACAATCTTGCTGCAATTGTATCTCATGTTGGATTCCTCTCTTGGGAGGTAATCCCTTTGGTTCTTGAAACATCTCGTCATATTTGTTAACTACATCAACCAATTTAGATTTCAAATTTGAATCACAACCTTTAAAAGCTTCATTATCAACATCATCCTTTGGTTTGATCATTAGAAGCACAAAATTTTTGCTCAAATTCACTAGTCTTTTCATCTTCCCTGCATTTATAAGCAAATGATTTATTTTCTTGCTATGAGCTCTCACAATATATTCTACTCCACCTTTGAATAAATGATATTTGTTTTCATGTCTATGGAAGATAACTTTTCTATCATAAAGGTACGGGCTACCCAAAACTATGCCACAGATATCTAATGGCACAACGTCAAGCTCCACTTCATCTATGAAATTTATAGTAATAACAAATCTCAATTTACCTTTCTAGTAACCTGCAATTGTACATTGTGACACACCCATCCAAGTGGATATGATTTATGATGTGGAACAGTTTCCAAGTTTAAACTTTTGACAATGTTTTTATAGATAATATTGGCTTGAGAGCAACTATCGAAAAGTGTATCAATCTTGTTATGTTTTGAGATCACCCTTATGTGAAAAAGTTCTATTCTCCTCTTTTCATTTGGAGTTTCATTTTGTGAGTTTAAAGAACTAGTTCTAGTGATGGATTCTTTTCCTTTTAACCCCATGGCCGTGATTTTGGTTTCATCGCCTGAATCGGATCCCAAATCCTGTTGAGTAGTTGTAGCTGTTTTTTGTTTTCCCTTCTTGTTGTTTTTCTTTGGTCTCATTTTAGGATGAAGCTTCCAACAATGAGCTTCATCGCGACCTTCTCTGGAACAATTTTAGCATGTAATTTTCTCTTCTTCTTTTTTAATAGATGCATTTTTCTTTGCCTTCCCTTTGAAAGCCTTTTCCTTTCCTTTACTCTTAAATGGATTTTTATTACCTTCTTCTGGAGTGTTTCTCCCTCTTGCCTCAAGATGGGTGGCTTACACACACACTTCATCTAGATTATTGGGACTAAACATTAAGATAGTATGCCTAAGGTAACTGTATAAACGCCCTATGTACTTCATCAAGGTGTCCTGTGATTACAAAGCTACACCTAACATCAAATACCTTTTTCTGAATCTTGGGTGTAATCTTGCACATTTTGACCTTTAAGCTGTCTAAAGTTCTGCCAATTCATGATGGCTTTCTGCATATAAGCTAGAGGGTATAATTTTCTTTTGATTGTAGCAATGAAATCATTCCAAGAAACTGAGATCTTACCGTGTTTTTTAATCTCCTCTTGGGTGTTTGATTCCCACCATACTAGTGTTGCACCCTCCTTTCTCAATGAAGCTAACTGAATCTTTATGCCATCCTCTTGAAGGTTTTTAATTCTGCAATAGGCCTCCAATTGACGAATCCAATTATCAGTTTTATTTGCATTCACTTCACCATTATACATGGGCAGCTCAAATTAAACATCGTGTTTTAAAAAAGGTGATTTACCAGTTCCTTCAAACTTTTGAAGTATGATGATGAGTATGAGTAAAGGTTGTGTTAGTGGAAGAGGGTGAAGATGCTTGTGAAGAAGAATATGAAGAATATGGTGGAGAGGGTGGAGGTTTGTCTCCATTTCCATTACCTCCTCCTGAAGAGATTTCTCCTTTGGGAGGTTTGGAACTTTCCCCTTATAACCTAGTATTCCTCTATTTATAGAGGACCTTCAGCATCTCTGTCATGTCAAAGAAAGCCTTCCTGAAGGTATTTTCATCTTCTGTCATGTTTGTAGGTTCTCCTTCATAAGACATGATCTTTGGATTCTGAAATGCAGCTTGAGGCTGAAATGGCATTGGAGATTGTGGCAACCTTTCTCTCCTTCCCCTTGACCCAACTTCAGGGCTTCCAACTAGCTTCCCTTCTCCTGTTTTGAGTTTATCCTTGTAAGCATGGCATAAGGTTACAAATAGTTAAATCCTTCTTTCACAAAGTAAACCAAGTGCTCTGATACAAAAAATGATCTGATTTAGAATATTAGATTGTTGTGCTAAGATCCTCCTCAGATTAGAAACAAAATGCTTTCATTATGCTTAATGATTCATGAATTTTTGCAAGTGAAATGATGAGCTTTTATGTTAATTTTATGAGCAATTTAACATAAATAAGAGACTGAACAACAACATAAACATATACAGAACATCATCAAAAACACATTACAACAGGAACATGATAAAGGAGTTCACCCCTCCTAGGCTATGTCTCCTTGGTCCAACTTCCAATGGCTCGAGCCTCTCTATTATACTCAAAAGTGTAAAAAGATGTGTTTACAATGCTCAAATGCTTCTGAAACCTGCTCCAATGAGTCCAGAGTACTCAAAAGATGGTACCTGAGCTTCTTTTTTCTCCTCATTGGGTCAAAAATTTCCTTAGTTATGACTTCTACCAGTCTTTCCACAATTTTCTCCTCCAAATCTAGCTAACTCCTAGTTAAATTCATTATCTAGAGTTAATTCTAGCAGTTCCGCTGAAATTGGTGGTCCTGCCAACTTCCCCACCTATCTCGCGGTTAAGGCTGAGTGGTCACATGCAAGGTGGTTAGGTCCGGCAGTTAAGGCAATGGTTTTGACAGCTCCATCACAATTGCAATCGACAAGAACTGACGATCTTATGGTCTGTGAATACAACAGGGTGTTGTGCGATTGCGATACAGTGGACTCGACAAAACTATTAACTGGAACCCATATTCTTATCACATTCGGGATCCATCACAATTCACAATCGGCGTAGTAAGGGGATAATAGATATACGAGACTCTGCACTTTTGCGATGTGCGATTGTGATTATCGCATCACACCTTGGCTTGCTCTAGGGCCGATTCTTTAATCGCTGACCCACCTACGTTATGTTAGTTAAGAAACAATTTGTGGACGTGGCAGTAAAGCTTGGTGTTGTTGTGGGTTAGGTCATAGGTTCAACCCCGACCTCCCCACATAAAATTTTATTCAACCTTTGAGAGGGCACGTGGAGGCCTCTGGGTTTGCCCTATGTCACCCTCTTGTTGGTCCACCTGTATAGCCTTCAACCAATAGCATCCTGCCAACTCATGTCTGTACGAACATGCCACATGGCACTCAACCATTCCTTGATGAGATTATGGTGCCACCTCAACTGCACAGTCAGTGCCAACTGGGAAGCCTAGTCAGTAGTACAAACTACTAACTGGGTTGTTCCTTTTTTTCAAAAAATTTACTTGTTTGCCAAAGTGAACAGAACGTGTTTATGAAGTCATACGGTGTCTGTTTCACATGAAATGGGTTGCACCAGAATCATGATGACGAGAACTATGTGTTTGTTCAGGTTCCACACCATTATGACAACTTTTAGTTTTAAGTATAATTTTGAGCACTTGATCACCCACTCATCCACCTCAACCAGCTACCATTATGGCCATTAGTATTTCCTCATATTTTTAATTTAATGACCTTGAATTTCCCCCATATCTTATCCAAAAATAAATTCTAGAAGGCAACTTGTCAAAATTTTAGGAAATGAAATATTAATATTTAATTTTGAAATAAATTTGAGTAGGCAATTTGTCAAACCTTGGGAAATGAAATATTAATATTTAATTTTGAACAACTTTGGAAAGACAACTTGTAAAACGTTAGGAAATGGAATAATAATTAAATAATATAGAATAATGAAATATTAATATTAATTCATATGAGTAAAATTACATATTCACAAGAATATAATAATTTAATATTATAAGTATATACCAATATAACTTAATAACTATAAGCCAAGATTTTAAGGTTAATTAAACATTAATCAAGGTTAGTCATTTATTCAATTATCTAACATTTTAAGCTTTAGAATACTAGTGTATTCAAGCAAAATGTGGGTATATAGCTAGCATACACATACTTCATATGTATACTAATAATCCTTATTCGAATCAAGCATAAAAAGGCAATCACTTAGCAGGAAGACTAATAAGATTACGCGGAACAAGCGTAATGTATATATATATATATATATATATATTATATATATAATATATATATATATATATATATATTATATATATATTATATATATATATAATATATATATATATATATATATATATATACATATATATATACATATACATATACATATACATATACATATACATATACAATACGCTTGTTCCATGTAATGCCCTACTAGATCTTATCATCACTTAGGAGGAAGAATAATAAGATAATATACTAGATCTTATTAGTCTTCCTCCTAAGTGATAATAAGATCCAGTAGGGCATTACATGGAACAAGCGTACTATATATATCTATATATCGAATGAATGGTAGTTTTTTTTACAATCAAGGCCCTGGCTTAAATTTCGCCTTCGGGGGCTTTTAACGAGGGGTCATGATATTTGATCATGCCCCTCTACATAATTAATATATTTACATAGTTATATTATTTTTATACGTAACATTTCACTTAAATGGAATTATGTCCTTATTATGCTAGGCTCCCTCACTTATTATATATATATATATATATATATATATATATATATATATATATATATATATATAAGGGAGGATAGAGTTGTATATTTTTTCATCATTGTACTCTATTCATTGTATTACCTTGGAAAAGCCTTGTACAAATAAATACATTAGGGTGCATGAGAAAACCCTAGAATAAAAAACGATATGTCTTGTATGTTTCATGGAGAGTTTTCTTTTTTTGTGAATTTTAGGTTTGCTTGTGTGATTCTAGAGTTTATGATATGCATGTAGACCCTAGAGAAGAACATGGAGTTGGTGTTATTCATGATGATGATTATGAAGGATATTGTTGTACTACTATATTTTATAACCTAGTAGAAGACATGAACATTGGAGATAACACCATGAATGATTTTAAAACTTTATTCTTATAGGATGTGAGGCTATGGAAATATCATGATTACAAGAAATTTATGGGTCTTGAGTATGTTGTGATGTCTTTGTTAAAAGACAAGTTGATTATCACATCTTTCATGATGTTCCATGGAGGTGGTGTTGTTTATGTTAATGTAAGGGTTGAAGACCAAATATTTGAGTACACAAACCATATGATTGACAAGCATACGTGGAGACTAGGACTAGAGTTGTTTTTCCATGCACATGTGTGATGCAACATGTGTAGGGTTTGTAAACCCTAAGGAAGAAAACAGTGGTAGTGTGAAGAGCATATGTGATAAAATCTTGTTGATGCCAAGGGAGGACTTGTTGGTGTTGATACTAGCTTATCGTGGATCTTTAATGGTGGCTATGACTTTTCAAGATTTTACTTTTCTAGGGTTTGAAGAGGTGGATATTGTACCAAATTTCTAGAACATTTGTTCACATGTATTTCATTTCTTCTATATATGTATAAAGTATCTTTCTATCCAAAATTGTGTGATTGAAAATTTCATTTTTCTTCTTGCATTGTCTTTGTGATTAATTAGTTTTCAATATTTATCAATCACATTGATTTGATATAACAAAGGTTGCAATTATTAAGTTATTTAGTATAGAACTCAAAGATAAAAATGTATTTCTATTATGTAAATTATTGTAATAACATGATTTTTAGAATTGGTATATGCTTGAAGAAGTGTGCCCTAATATGATAAAACTTGTAATTTGTTTGGGGTCATCAACTACATGTATTTCTAGGGTTATGCTTAATTGACATGTCTCTGAAAGCTCATTCCAAACTCCTTCAACAATACAACATGTCAGAGCGCTTGTTTCAAAGATACACATTCAACCTAAAAATCTAACACTTCAACATCAAATAAAAAAACACTTCACTTCAAACAATATGTACCATGAAATACACACACACACACACAAAATTGTCTCAAATGCGCATTGTTAGCATGTCACAATTTGCCCAATATACAAAATGACATCCAATGCCTAAAAATGGAAGTGTGGAATATGATGATGTAATGACTCCCATTTTATCCTTATATATATATATATATATATATATAATTATTATATATATATTATATAACCATTTTCTAATGAATATTATACCATCTTCTCCTAATTTTTTTAATATTGCCTTCTAGAATTATTAGAGGGTTTTTGGGTAGCATTATAACGTTGTTTTTTTGTTTGTTGATGAATAGACATCTTATCGCATTGTGCAATCTATATAATTCAAGAAAATAGCTTCTCTGATCACTTAATGATAACATTCTAATCCTTTTAACAAAAAAGGTCTATGCACCAAAATACAACCTCTTGTTTTGATAATGAAAGAATTAACCACTTGGTTCTAATGAAATATACCTTAAATATGAAATAATAAATTTACACACGCGCATCACCATTATCTCTTGATTAAAAAGGTTATGGGTTTTCTAACCCTTTTATGTTGCATGACTAAACCAATAATTGTTGGGATTATCACTATAACCTTATAATATATTTTTATTTATTTGTATGTGCATATGGAATATATATAAACATCATAATTCAATATACATTAAAACTTGTTATGCCTTAATATCGATTATGTTCTTTGCATTGTGATGTATTTGGTATTTTAATTTTGGGAACTTAATTACCGTTATATACATAAACGTAAGTCTTGATTTTTCGAGATGTTCTAGAGTGTTCCATGATATACATGGTCTTTACCAAAGAGCTCCACATTAATGCACGTTGAATTACCTTATCGATAGTTACCCTCATGTCTAATCAACAGTGTAAGATAATTCTAGGGTTAATGTACCCTAATGACTAACTTACCGCTCTTTCGCTTAATTATTTTATTGAGGGAATTTCACCGGAGAAGCCGCTCTGTGGCTAGGGTTTCACACTTAGGATTTACCTTGGCATTTTCTACATATGTTACTTTGTGTTGAACTTTTCTAGGTCAAGTAGGATGATGGAATTACTCCACGTTTTCTCTCTTTCGGCAAGGTAAATAAGATCAATGTCTCCTTTCATAATAGTTGTATCGATCCTATGTCAAGCATTAATTTGTTTAAATTTATGCTCACAATTTTGTTTTGTATAATTATGTCTTCATACTATTATTTTTTTCACTTGTAGGTCTTTTGAGGGTTTCCAGGATGAGCTAAGGTATTTGGAGGAATACCATCCCATCTCCTTTGTGTAGTTTTTTAATGTGATACATTGTGTAGTTATTCAACTCTTTCTCTGGTAAAGATCCTAAAGGTTTCACATCTTCATTCAGAATTGTCAGATTTTACAGGTAACATTTTAACTTGTGGCATTTTAGCGACTACTATCACCCTCTAAAATTTTGGCCTGTACCCAATTTCGGAACCTCCCTTAAGAGTTTCACTTGATGAATGCACACACTCGAGTTCACTCCGTGAGATCGTGTGAGTCTTCACACCCACCGTGCTTTTTCATTTCACCCAAGTTTTTGCATGTTGGTGTCAAAGTCATGCTTGCGACCATGTTCTAGCCATGCTCAAAGTCTTCGTTTCATGTTCGCTATGAAAACATCTATCGCACTCACACATGGAGTCACATACATTGTCGCACAAGCGTCGTCATAGTCGACCAACAATCAATCACAAATGTCACGCTTGTCACTCACACCGTCGGCCAACCATGTTGAGCATGTGTGTCTGGATGGTTTGAGTTGTCTTGTCGTCGAGTCATGTAAGTGTGTGTTTGCAGGATCACATATGCATCTTTCACTTGTTCACACACTAAGTCATTTCATTGAATTTCTGGTGACCGGAATCCCCTCTGACATCCAGACCATCACATTGCCATTGACTCGATCGACTGTCACCCAAAGCAGCGCAGAAGCACTAAACAAATAATTTCAAGTTGCGTTGTCTGCAAGCAAATCAATCAACCTTCATGCTGTTCAACTAGAGAGTTTGACTTTGCAGCCACCCCGAAACTGACTCCCATAAAAAATTGCGCAGAGGCTACAGACCTTGCCCGCTTTGCTGACTGAGAAAATTGCATAGAAAGACGGGATAGACACCCAGTGCATGTCCCTGTCTCCCTCAGGAATTTTGCATTTTTTCTAGCTAGGCCTCTTGACAGTCGACCAACTACTCACCAAGAAAATTGCGCAGTTCTCATGAGCAAGCCCTCTGCTGCCCAGCAGTCTGCTCAGCTTAGAAACTACGTAGAGGTGATCAGTAAGCCAACCTCCTAGAATTAGCGCAGTTTTTCCTGCCAACAACTCCTAGCAGCGGATTTCCAATTCCCTCTAGGAATTGCGCAATTTTGTTGCGAAGCTCTAGCTGCTGACTGCTAGTTCTCCTCAGGAATTGTGTAGTTTTTGCTTCCAGTGACCTAGCAGCAGACTTCCAGTTCCCTCCAGGAATTTTGCATTTTTTGTTGCCAGTGTCTTGGCAGCCAACTTCCAGTTCCCTCTAGGAATTGCGCAGTTTTGGCTACCAAGCTCCCACTTCTTGCTCGTTCTGGAAACTGTGCAGATTTTGCCTGCCCAACCTTCTTACAGCCCAGAATGTTCCTCCCAAAAACTGCACAACTTTATCCTATCGCTGAGCTAGACCCCGCAGATAGTCACTATTGATCTAGATTGCCCATCTTCATCACCCAGTGACTCTTGTGCATTTTTCATCAGCAGTACCCAGAGCCTCCATCCCGCCTCACAACCTTGCTGCCTCTCTCGATCACCTGCATCCGAAATGATCATGTATCATGGAAAACTAGGAGGTTTTTGGATTTGATGTCGTCTCGTCATGAGTGACTACAGGTACAAGTACACAAACAAACATGGAGTGACGACGAATGGGATGAATGAAGGGAGCACATGTAGAAGGACAGGTTCATCAACGGATGAAAAAATGATGCATGTGAAGAGATGTGCTCGTGAACAAATGATCATCGAAAGATGTGTTCGTGGACAGACGGATGAGCAAACATGCAAGATGTGCTCATGGACGGACAGACGGACGAACATGCACCTTTCATGAATAGATGAACATGTCAAGCCTTCCAAAATTCAAGCAAGGATCAACGTGCAAAAGCAACATCAAGCGAACCAACGACCATCGAAGACTCCACACACTTTGCCATGCAGAGGTGAAGCTGTGACACACCATGAGGACATCCTTCACCCAGCAGCGTTGTAACTCTACATGCACACTAGTAGCAACATGAATATACCAACACTGTCATGTCGAGTCATGTCGTCCACATCTCTACTGTGGGACATATTGTCAATCAATATAATGTAACGTGGAAGTCCAAGAGACCCACTTGTTGTACAAAGAGTTATGTAGAGTCGAAAATTCATGGAAGTCAAACTATCATGAGGGTAGTCAAACAGCCACAAGGGTCAGTTTCACCCTTGGCTATAAATATTCCCTCATTTGTACATGCAAGGCACTTTTCAACTCAGCTCCTCCCACATAGCCTTGAGAGCATGTAATATTTTCTTTGAGGAGTAAGTAGTGACTCCAACGCCCTACCCATAGGGTTAGTGATGTATGATGTAACAATGTGTTTTGGAACTTTCTCTTAATTCAAAAACCTGCTAATAGTCTAGCACGTTTTCACACATGTATTGTAACTATTGTAATACTAATCTTGAGTACTTGTAATGCATGTTGCTTTAACCTGTGTTTAACTCTTGAACTCATTCAATTGTTGTAATACATAATCTATTAATGAAAATGTGTTGTATATGCTGTTAAGATTGTCCTACTCGTGGTGGCTACCTCCCAGTACATCAAACAGACCTTTCACATAAAAATTGCTATAATGACTGTTGCACTCGTGCGGACTCATCCACTAAGTGTTGTACGTGTTATTTTCCCTTGTGTGTTGTGACTGCTGCATCCATGTGGACTGTTCTTCCAGAAGCTATGCACACCCTATTGTGTTGTGTGTTCCTAACAGAGTTGGGGCTTCCTCCCAATAGACTTGGGACTCACTCCCACCCTCTCCCTCTACTGTGAAAGAACCATTGACACAAGTAACATTAGAAATCACCAAGCACGCGAACCTCACTTCTTGAAGACGAAGCAAACCACTCTCCTATGCTAACAAGAAAGAGTTGAGGAAAATCTTTAAGATAATGGCAACTGAGCCATTATACCGGATGGGACTTCCAAACCAAATGACGTGGGGTCTAGTTGAGACTTCATACCAGGGTGATCCCCTGAATGTTGGCAGGTCCAACACCATCAACATTTCTAGTGCTAGAAGGAGGGAAACCAGTTATATATGGCTAAACATATTCCCACACTCACTCATCAACCATCTGATCAAGGCAGTAACTCACACTCCCTCTCACCTACACGCGACTCTGTAGTTGGTTACTTCTCACCTCCAAAGACTGAACACGAAATTACATATCATAAGCTTGCTCCATCTGTCCCATCACCATTCGCGAAAGTAGTCAGACTAATCCCATGCATACAACATCTTCCATACGCATCAAAGAAGCCAACAGCCACTCCCACAGGGGTCGTTGTATCATTAGTGGAAGAAGTAGTTCTTGCCACACTTGAAGGTCTGGCAGAAGATATTGAAGACAGAGAGGAAACTCCGTCTTCCGACAAGGGGAATGAGACACCCTTGTGATCTTGGGATTAGACTCTAGTACAGGTGGAAGAGGGGAAGGCAATGGAGGAGGTGAAGGCGAAGATGAAACAATTGACTCAAAGCCAAAACTAGTAGATTCTTAAGGACAGGAGGAAGAAGAAGAAGAAGAAGAAGAGATGGCTGACCAAAATATGGAATGGATGACTCAGGGAACATTGGCTCTTCTAGCTATCTTGTACAACATGCCGAAGTGAGCGGAGAGAATGAAGGTCAAGTTTACCCCTGACAACACAATGAATGTAGGTTTTAACCCCGTATAGAAATTACCTGCATACGAATTCTAAAACACAGAAAATAAACAATGCGAAATCATAACACATAAAACACATATACACAGAGATTTTCCCCTGGATCCCAAAACTGGGACTACCAACTTGATTTTTTTTTTCATTATGTTCCTTTCAATGTTATAATACATATTTATACATGTCGAAGCATCCAATACCATGGATCGAAAACCATCGCATCCAATACCATGGACCGAAAAACCATCGCGTCCAAAAAACATGTGCAAAAATCATGCACAAAACCATAGTTGGGTCTACCCAACCTAACATAGGGTCCAAAATCAAAATTTTTCGGGGTTCTGCCCCGAACCCCATAAAGTGGGGTTACAGGTACCCCTCAAAATCCATGTTAATTACGTGGAAAGAATATAACACAACCCAACATTCTCCCACTTGTTGTTTTCTTTCCACAGGGGGCCACAGGAGAGCTTAGTTATTTTTCCAGCCCTGAAACGCCCATTGTTTCTCTACACCAAGAGAACTTCTCAGAGCTCACAGATTTTGTTAATGCGTCTGCAGTATTCTTCAAAGTGTCCACCTTTACCACAACACCTTTTTGTCTTCTATCATATCCCTCACAAAGTGATACTGAACATCAATGTGCTTTGTCTTTGAATGATAAGCAGGGTTCTTTGCCAAGAAAATTGCACTTTGCCTGTCACAATCTATCCTTATAGCTCCCTGTACTAACCCATACTTGAACACAATCTTTGCAACTAAACTACTTCCTTGCTTGCATGAGTGGCTGCCATGTATTCTGCCTCTGTAGTTGATAGTGCACTACAGATTGTTTCTTACTCATCCAACTGACTACACCTCCAAATAGGTTAAACACATACCCACTTGTAGATCTTCTCTGATCCAGATCTCCAGCCCAGTCTGCATCAACAAAGCCATGGATATCCAACACTGTCCAATCCTGGTCTTCCTTGGTAGCACAAACCATAATCACTAGTGCCAGCAAATACCTGAAAACCCGCTTCACTGTTGTCCAGTGCTCCTTCCCTGGTTTTGACATAAACCTGCTCAATACTCCCACTGCATGTGCAATGTCTGGTCTAGTACAGACCATGTCATACATCAAGCTACCGACTGCACTTGCATATGGAACACGGGACATGTCCTCTTCCTCTTCTTGTGTCTTGGGACACTGTTCAGCAGATAACCTCACACCTACAGGAATAGGAACCTTCACCGGTTTACTATCCTGCATATTAAACCTCTGCAATATTGTCTCGACATACTTCCTCTGGTTAACCAGAGCTTCCTCTTTGCCCGATCTCTTTTAATTTCCATGCCCAAAATATAGTTTGCAGCACCGAGATCTTTCATGTCGAATTTGGAGGACAATTGGGTCTTCAAATCCTGGATAATTTCTTTGTCATTTCCAACCAACAACATATCATCCACATACAAGACCAGATAAATAACACGTCCACCAATTAATTTAAAATACACACAATGATCTGCTTTGCTTCTGGTGAAGCCAAGTCCCCGTATAAATGTATCAAATTTCTGATACGACATCCTTGGTGACTGATTTAACCCATACAGAGACTTCTTTAACTTGCATACCAGTTCTTTCTTACCCTTCACCACAAAGCCTTCAGGTTGTTTCATGTAGATCTCCTCTTCCAGATCCCCATGAAGAAACGTTGTCTTCATATCCATCCGTTTTAACTCAAAATCAAAAGTAGCAGCAATAGATAAAAGTAATCTAATAGAAGTTACCTTGGCAACAGGAGAAAAAATATCACCAAAATCAATTCTCGGCACCTGGGAATAACCTTTTGTTACCAACCAAGCTTTGTATTTCTCCACTTTTCCTTCTGCATTTGTCTTCTTTTTGAACACCCATTTGCTGCCAATGGGTTTCCTTCCAGCCGGCAACTCCACCAGATCCCAAGCCTCATATTTTTGTGCAAAGATGCCATTTCATCAACCATGGCCTCTTTCCAGAGTTTTCCATCCTCTAAATCCACTGCTTCCTTCACAGTTCTGGGATCATCATCAGTAATAAATAAAGCAAATTTTGAACAGAAAGCAGATGGACTATACCTTTTTGGCTGCTTTCTTTCTCTAACTGATATTTTTACACAAGGAGTTTGTGGCTCTTCAACTTCTGATTCCTCCTCTGATATAGAGTCTGATTCTTCCTCCTTTAGCTCAAACTCTATATTCTCAGGTTCCTTTGGTTGGACTTCATGTTTAATAACATCTTTCACCTCTCTGAACACCACATCTCAGCTGTACACAACCTTCCTTGTTATTGGGTTCCAAAGCTTATAACCCTTCAAACCATCCTTATACCCAATAAAGATGGACTTTTCAAATTTACTATCCAACTTGGTTCGTTTCTCCTTTGGAACGTGTACATATGCATCACATCCAAATACCCTTAAATGTGAAAGAGAGGGTTTCTTACCAGTCCATACCTTTTGTGGAGTCTTATCCTCCAATGCTGATGAAGGTGACCTGTTAACCAGGTAACATGCAATATCCATTAACTCTACCCAAAATTCTTGTCCTAACCCGGCACCATTGAGCATGCTTCTTGCCCTTTCCATCAATGTCTTATTCATTCTTTCTACAAGTCCATTTTGCTGAGGTGTATATGGAGCAGTCTTCTGTCGTGCTATACCACACTTCTTACAGAATTCTTCAAATTCCTTACTACAAAACTTTCCACCATTATTTGTCCTCAACACCTTTATCTGCTTCTCTATCTGGTTTTCCACCAGAGCCTTGAATTCTTTCAACCTGTCAAAGACCTCAGATTTCTTCTTAAGGAAATATATCGATGTATTCCTTGAGAAGTCATCTATAAATGATACATAGTACATAGAATTACCCAGTGATGGAACCTTCACAGGTCCAAACACATCACTGTGCACAAGTTCTAATATCTGTTTCGGCCTCTTACTACCAGAGGGGAAACTCACCCGATTCTGCTTCCCATATAAACAATTTTCACAGAAATCAAAATCTAGAGAGCTATTACTCATACCTTCTACCATGCCGTTATCATGAAGTATCCGAAGGCCCTTTTCTCCAATATGTCCAAGCCTTTGATGCCACAGCATGGTCTTCTCTCCAGAAACCACTAGATTTTTTGCTCCACTTTCAGGAACCACAGAATTATTGCACCCATCAATAACAATGCTACCTTGCAACTTGTACAGAGTTACAATCTGAACTCCCTGCATCAATACCAGTGCTCCCTGAACCATCTTGCATGTATCCTTCTCGAACACTATTTTTACAACTGCGTCATCCAGCTTGCTAACAGAAATCAAATTTCTGGCTAATGCAAGTACATGTAGAACACCTAGAAGCGTTCTAACCCTTCCACCTTGCAACTTCAACTTTACTTTTCCACGACCAACGATTCTAGCCTTCCTGTCATCTCCCAAGAAGACATCACCACCATCATATTTCTCATACTCACAGAACCACTCTCTATGGGGAGTGAAGTGAAAGGATGCACCTGAGTCAATCAACCATGCCTTATGATCTACATGTGTACTTGAAGAAGCCAAGTACACATCCCCACCATCTGAGGTGGTTTTCACCTCTGCAGAAGGAGCCTCATAAGATCTCTTTCCTTTGTCAGGAGCTTTAGATTTACAGTCCCTTTTGTAGTGCCCTTCCTTTCCACATTTCCATCACACCACCTTTACAGGTTTTGCTGGAGATTTAGATCTCCCTTTAGATTTATATTTCCCACTCGATGACTTATTTTTATTTCTATTCTAGGTCCGCCCTCGTATAGACAAGGAATCACCATTTTGACTCTCCATATTTTTCTGTCTCATCCCCTCTGTCAGCAAGGATGAGACTATTTCATCAAAATGCAAGGCAGTTGCATTGCTACCTATTGCAATAACTAGACTATCCCACGAATCTGGTAGAGAACACAAAAAAGTAATGCACTTATCTTCATCTGAAATTTTAATATCAACAGATGCTAACTGACTTACCATAGTATTAAATGCTTTCAGATGCTCTGTCACCGAGTCTCCATCTTTCATCCTCGGGTTATACAACTTTTTTCGTAGGAACAGTTTATTCACTAGAGACTTAGATTGGTACAAAGTCCCTAACTTGTCCCACAAAGCCTTCGCCGTAGCTTCCCCTCATGCATTCAATAATACTGAATTTGAGACACACAATCGTATTATGCTCTTTGCCTTCCGATCCAACTTCTTCCATTCTTCATCAGACACTCCCGTTGGTTTAGTGCCCGGATCTACCGCGATCCATTGGTCTTTATCCACCAATAGATCCTCCATCTTGAGTTTCCACAACTCAAAACTCTAACCATTAAATTTCTCCATCTCTATCTTTCCACTGCTCGTCATCTTATTTCACCACTAGAATCAATCTTGCAGATCTCCCACTGAACAGGGTCTACCACAAGCCCGAGAGAAACCCCTCAAGAACAAAGGTGTCCCCTTGAAGCCAAAGCAACTCTGATACCAAATGTAGGTTTTCACCTCGTACAGAAACTACCTGCATACGAATTCTAAAACATAGAAAATAAACAATGCAAGATCATAACACATAAAACACATATACATAGAGATTTTCCCCTGGATCCCAAAACTAGGACTACCAGCTTGATTTTTTTTCATTATGTTCCTTTCAATGTTATAATACATATTTATACATGCCGAAGCATCCAATACCACAGACTGAAAACCATCGTATCCAATACCATGGACCGAAAAACCATCGCGTCCAAAAAACATGTGCAAAAATCATGTACAAAACCATAGGTGGGTCCACCCAACCTAACATAGGGTCCAAAATCAAAATTTTCCGGGGTGCTGCCCCATACCCCATAAAGTGGGGTTACGGGTACCCCTCAAACTGCCTATTAATTACGTGGAAAGAATATAACACAACCCAACAATGAAGGTAGAAGATCACTTGGAAAACTTCTACCTGCAGCTGTAGACCCTTGAGGTACAGTATGATGACGTAGCATTTAGATTGTCTCCATGTACCATGGACGGTCGCGCAGTTGCATGGTATCACAACCTTTCATCGACCTCCATACAAAACTGGGTTGCATTTAAACGCATGTTCCTTAAATATTTTGTTGATGTCAAGACCTGAGCCATACTACTCAAAGAATTGGGAAGCCTGAAGATGGAGGGAAAAGAAAAGGTAAAAGATTTCAATCATAGGTTTACACACATATTGAACAAATTTTAAGCAGACACCAAACCTCATGACTCCATCACAATTACTGCACGTCTACACTGTCGACCAGCATTGCGTAGTTTGTCAAGCGAGATGCGAAACCAACTCTATTAGAAAACTGCAAAGAGGCTATTTCTGTTGAGAAAGACTTACATGATTGGAGTTATCAAGGATGATGAATCAGCAAAGGATTCCAGAGATGTGAATAAAAGTCTAAGCAATGGCAAGCAAGGGTAGAGACAAGGAAGCAAATGACCTTGAATCCCTCACTCACCTTGTTAAGAACTTGACAATAGAAGTGTCGAGCTTAAACAACGGAAAACAGACACATCCACAAGCAGCCATTCGCCCAGATAGAGACATGGAAGTAGCTCATCGCTCATCAGGCAGCAACCGCCTTGCTCAAAACACTATGCAGAGCTCTATGTTCTAGGTCGAACAATGTGCATATCCTAAGGTCTGTTCATTCCACGAAGAACATCACCTCGAGAACTCTTGTTCAGATTGGAAGTGAGTCACGAACTCTCTATGCAGTCATACATTTGATGCAAAAAATAGTATGCAGGAGCAGTTGGAAGACATAGATAATGAAGAAGAGGTTGCACCTGATGAAGCATCAAGTTTTGGGCATGTGGTGAATGCATATCAGTTCTCGCAAGCAATGTCTAAGACGAACACTGAGAAGCAGCCCCAAAAGAAAAAGGACCGTTACAATATCATGAGTAAAGGGCTCCCCTTACACTTGGGGAAGCAGAAGAAAAGATGAGATTGATGATGAGGAAGGTCGATCCACCAGCCACCCCAAAGCAGAAGACACAACACAATTCCAGGAAGACAGTGATGGACAAGAGCACATCCATGAGCAAAAAACTGCAAAACACTTCACCGAACAATGTGAATATACGTTCTACCCCAGACATCTCGGTGAGTCTAACACCTATGGACTACAACATTGTAGATGACATGAAGAAAAATCAAGAGAAAATCAATTTGTTTGAGTTAGCTAAGATCCAAAGTCAGCGAGACATCCCGCTGCGCGCATTGGGACAGACAACAATGAACATTGTAACCTCTGCCAGCAAGGGAGAAAGCATACTTCTCGAATCACTTTCTACTATGCTCAATGCACTCCGGGTGGAAGAAGCAAACTTAGTTTGCCCTCCATTCTTGCTATCATTTTAAAGTTTTAACTACAATGTTCACAACTCCTTGGTTGATTTTGGTGTGGCCAACAACGTCATGCCACTCTCCATTACGAAAAATATCAATGCACAATGAAGCAAGACATCTGCACGAATCATCCAACTTGATCAAACATCGATACCAGCCATTAGTGAACTGTGAGACATGCACATCCGACTATCTCATCACAGTCGAGTCCACCAATGCATCAACATAGTTGTTGTGGACATAGCGAAAGGATACGGTCTACTACTTAGAAAAGACTGGTCCAACAAGCTGGATGGATATTTTTCTACACACTAGTCCCACATGTGGCTTCCATACAAGGGAAAATGCAACCAAATCCTGGCATTTTCTGAGAGGTATATGAAGCACAATGTCACCCCCCTTAATGGCGAGAATGAACCATTGGCTTTCGTAGAACTCATGTTTGGAAATTGCCTCCTGGAAACAACGTTGGGATGTTATCCTGCATGGCTAGCTCCAACCCCACCAGGCACACACTTGGGCCTCCTTCCTTGCCCAACTGATTGAAATGAAACATGTATATCACATTGTAACATTATTAGTAGTAGTTGTAGAAATAGCAGTAGCATTAGTACAAGTGCGTAAAACGATTAGTGTACAGACGAGTTGTGGACCATGTATTTTGACGGGTTAAAGGCAGAGGATGGTAAAGGGGCCGGGTGCATCCTGGTCGATCCAAACAACAAAAAGCAGATGATTTCAAGTGGCACTTGGAGTTCGAGTGCACATAAAATGTTGTTGAGTATGAAGAAATCGTGTTGGGCTTACAAAAATGCATTAGCCTCCACATGGTCGCACTTAAAGCGGTAGGTGATTTAGAAATAGTAGTACAATAGATACTGCACTTCGTGAACAACGTTGATGTTTTCAAGGACACAACAACTGATGAAGATGAGCACAAGCAACCCCTGAAAACTGCAACTCATGGAAAAAAGGAAAACTCATTCCCAAGGGTGAGGTTTCTCTCACCAAGCTCTACGACTTGCAGAACCGCTGCCAAGGGCCCAAAAATAGTAGAACCTGCAGGTCCACCCCTATGAATGAACAGAGCAACTTGGGAACCAATCATGATCCGAGGATAGTCAGTCTCAGTGAAAACTACACTACAGAGGTGGCAAGCCTTTCTCCGATTGATCCATTAATACCGAGATGTGCCCACATGGGTATATCATGACCTGAGCACACATGAAATGTGAATGATCCAACACGGGATTCCAAGCAGAGGAGGAGCCAAGCCAGTGTAACAAAAGCTAGGTAAAACACATATGTCACTTGAACCTATTATGCAGAAAGAATTCACTAAGCTGTTGAATGTTTGGATTACTTACAAAGTTTGTCACCATACATGGGTTTCTAATTTAATTTATGTACGTAAGAAATTCGAGGAACCTGCTTGTGCCTTGATTTCATAAACTTGAACCATTCCTAGAATAAAAACAACTACACCGTGCCATCATCAGAGCCTATGTTGCATTCAACGTCTGAAATGGTAGTTCCGTTTTCACCTAAAGGTCTTTCGGGATACCACTAGGTTCCGATAGCGAAACCATATAATCTTACACTGGTCCATGAGAAGCTTGGCCCACACATGTACCATCTGCAATCACTTGACGGGAGGGTTGAAAACCTTCCTTTCAGTGGTCAAGATCTCAAGCATTACTTCTAGTAGGTATGGCCACGCCTCGTGCCATGTACATAGTCTACTTGCTTCTTGTTGTTTTCATCTTGTTTGCTTTGCTTACTATCTTTGTTTTTATCTTGTTTTTTTATTAACCGTTCTTGTTCACGTTTGTTATGGTTTCTTGATACCTTACTAATTATTTATTTATTTATTTATTTTATTATTTATTTTATTTTTATTTTATTTTTTTTATTATTATTTATTATTTATTTATTTATTTTTTCCGTAAATAAGTGTTTCCGACTACTACGTTTTGGCTTTTGAAGAGACTTGTGACACTGCAACACTTGGACAGTCTTATGTCCATCTTCTCTGTGCTTGGTTATAACCTTCAACCGATGAAGTCTTGACAGAAAATACAAACTGTCTTACCATGTGCTTGTGTGAACACTGGGAAGCCCCATGCCTATACTCAGTTATCTGCTCTGTGTGTTCAATCTCATCCAACTATTAGAAATGGAGAAGGGGAAAACCTAAATGAGAAAACCTATGTCAGAAATCTTACATGCTTCTCTGAAGGAACAACCTCTTCTTCTCTCAATAAGTTGGGATCCCTCTTCTACCCCAAAAATAAATAAGTTCCTATGCACAGTTCTCTTGAAAAATACAAAGGCGAAAGAAGAGAAAGGATTCCTACACAGAGAGATGAAGCATGCAACTCCACCAAGGTACTGACCAGGCTCGCTGGAAGTGGAGCAATGCGTGTGGTCCATTGTGACTCCATTGGGGTACTGTCCAGGCCTACTGGCAGCGGAGCAATACCAGAGATGAAAAATTATACTCTGAAAATCTTCAACTTGCGCTCTAAATTACCCTTCCTAGATTCAAAACACCATGATCAAGTTGAGCTTTTGATTGTGTTTGACTGAGTTGGAAAAAGGTGAACCATGTATGTCCATGGCGTAAGTGGGGAAGCCGAAGTAACCTGCACAACAACTCAATACTCTCCGAAAGACCACGGCCCAGTGCTATCAATGAACCAAAACAAAGAAGATGGAGTTCTACCAGTGTGTTACCAAGTGTTGTAGCGGCTACAACCACCCTCCAAAATTTTGGCTTGTACCTAATTTCAGAGCCTCCCTTGAGAGTTTCACTTGATGAGTGCATGCACTCGGGTTCACTCCATGAGCTCATGTGATTCTTTTCACCCACCTTGCTTGTTCATTTCACCCAAGTTTTTGCAAGTTGGTGTCAAAGTCATGCTTGCGACCATGTTTTTGTCATGCTCAAAGTCTTCACTTCGTGTGTACATGTGTTCGCTATGAAAACATTTGTCACACTCACACATAGAGTCATATACACTGTCGTACAATATTCTTCACAGTTGAGCAATGATTAATCACAAACGTCACGCTTGTCACTCACACCATCAGTTAGTCATGTTGCACATGTGTGTTTGGGTGGTTTGAGTCGTCGAGTCATCGAGTCATGTAAGTGTGTGTTTGCAGGATCACATATGCATCTTTCATTCGTTCACACACTTAGTCATTTCACTAAAATTATGACAACCTGACTCCCCTCTCACAGCCAGACCATCACCCTGCCATTGAATCAATCAAATGTCACCCAGAGTAGTGCAGAAGCACCAAGAAAGTTATTTCAAGATGCGTTGTCTACAAGCAAATGAATCAACCTTCGTGCTGGTCAACCGGAGAGTTTGACTCGGGAGCCATCTTGGGACTAAATCCCCTAAAAAATTGCGCAGAGGCTGTAGACCTTGCCCACTCCACTGACTGAGAAAATTGCATAGACAGGTTGGACAGACACCCAATGCCCATCCCTGTCTCTCTCAGAAAATTGCACAGTTTTTCCAGCCAGGCCTCCCGACAGTTGACCAGTTGGTCACCAAGAAAATTGCACATTTTTCATGAGCAAGCCCTTTGATTTCCAATAGTCTGCTCATCTTAGAAACTATGCATAGGTGATCATCTAGCCAACCTCCTAGCATTAGCCAATTTTTCCTGCCAACATCTCCCGGCAGCGAACTGCTAGTTCCCTCTAGGAATTGTGTAGTTTTTTCTACCAAGCTCTAGCAATTGACTACCAGTTCCCCTCAGGAATTACACAATTTTTGTTGCACTTGTCATGGCAGCCAGCTGTTAGTTCCCTCTAGGAATTGAGCAGTTTTGGTTGCCAAGCTCCTACTACCCGCTCATTCTAGAAACTGTGCAGATTTTGCCTGCCCAGCCTTCCTGTAGCTCTGACTGTTCCTCCCAAAAACTGCGCAATATTTTCCTCTCACTGAGCTAGACACCGCGGACAGTCACTGTCAATCCAGATTTCCCATCTTCATCACCTAGTGACTCTTGCGCATCTTTCATCAGCAGTACTTGGAGCCTCCATCCCACCTCACAACCTTGTTGCCTCTCTCAATCACCTGCATGCGAAATGATCATGTATCATGGTAGACTAGGAGGTTTCTTGATTTGATGTCATCTCATCATGAGTGACTGCAGGTATAAGTACACAAACAAAAATGGCGTGATGAAGGATGGGATGAATGAAGGGAGCACATGCAGAACGACAAGTTCACCAACAGATGAACAAACAATGCATGTGAAGAGATCTGCTCGCGAATGGATTATCATGAAAAGATGTGTTCACGAAAGGAAGGACGAGAAAACATGTAAGATGTGCTCATGGAAGGATGAACGGATGAACATGCACCTTTCATGAATAGACGAACCTGTCAAGCCTTCCAACATACAAGAAAGGAGAAACATGCAAAATAACATCAAGTGAACCAATGACCATCAAATACTCCGCACACTTTGCCATGCAGAGGCGAAGCTGTGACACACCATGAGGACATCCATCACCTAGCAACACTACAGCTCAACATGCACACCAACAACAACATGAATGTACTAGCACTGTCATGTCGAGTCATGTCATCCACATCTCTAATGTGTGCCATACTGCCAATCAATGTAATGTAACGTGGAAGTTCAAGATACCCACTTGTAGTAAAGAGTAATGTAAAGTCGAAAAGTCATGGAAGTCAAATAGTCATGAGGGTAGTCGAACAACCACAAGGTTCAGTTTTACCCTTGGCTATAAATACCCCCTCATTTTTACATGCAAGGCACTTTTCACCTCAACTCCTCCCACATAGCCTTGAGAGTTTGTAATCTTTTCTTTGAGGAGTAAGTAGTGGCTCCAATTCCCCACCCACGAGGTTAGTGATGTATGGTGTAACGACGTGTCTTGGAACTTTCACTTAATTTAGAAGCCTGCTGACATGCTAGCACGCTTTCACACAAGTATTTTAACTGTTGTAAGACTAATATTGAACACTTGTAATGCATTTTTCTTTAACCTATGTTTAACACTTGAACTCATTCACTTATTGTAATACATAATATATTAATGAAAATGTGTTGTATATGTTGCTAACACTGTCCTGCCTGTGGTGGCTACCTCCCTGGATATCATACAGAACTTTCACATAAAACTTGCTATAATTAATATTGCACTTATGTAGACTCATCCACTGAGTGTTGTACGTGTTATCTTCCCTTGTGTGTTGTCACTGCCACATCCGTGTTGACTATTTTTCCAGAAGCTTTGCACATCTTGCTGTATTGTGTGTTCCTAATAGAGTTGGGGCTTCCTACCAACTGACTTGGGACTCACTCTCACCCTCTCCCTGTACAGTGTAACAACCATTGACACAAGTAACACTAGCAATCACCAAGCACACGAACCTCACTTCTTGAAGACAAAGCATGCCACTCCCCTGTGCTAACAAGAAAGAGTTGAGGAAAATATTTACGATAATGGCAACCGGGCCATCATACCAGATGGGACTCCCACACCAAACAGCGTGAGTTCTAGGTGGGAATTCGTACCAGGGTGAACCCCTGAATGTTGGCGGGTCCAACACCATCAACATTTATGATGCTAGAAGGATTGAAGCCGGTTCTATATGACTGAACATCCTCTCACACTCACTCATCAATCATATGGTCAAGTGAGTAGCTTCCACTCCCTCTAACCTACGTGTGACTCTGCAGTTGGTTATTTCTCTCCTTTGAGGATAGAACACAAAGTTCCATATCATCAACTTCTCTCTGTCTGTCGCCTCACTTGCGAGTTCACGAAAACATGAAAAACCCACTCCCACAGGGGCCATTATATCATCGGTGGAAGAAGCAGTTCTTGCCACATTATAAGGTGTGGCAGAAGCTATTGAAGATGGAGAGGAACCTATGGTCTTCCGATAAGGGGAACAAGACACCCTTTTGATCTTGGGATCAGACTCTGGTATAGGAGGCGGAGGGGAAGGCAATAGAAGAGGCAGAGGCGGAGACGAACCAACAGACTTAGAGTTGGAACCATCAGATTCTAAAGGAGAGGAGGAGGAGGAAGAAGAAGAAGAGATGACGGACCAAAATATGGAATGGATGACTCAGGGACCATTTGCTCTCCTGGGTGTCTTGCACAAGATGTGGAAGCGAGTGGAGAGAATGAACATCAAGTTTAACTCTGAGAGCACGTGAAGGCAGAAGATCGCTTGGAAAAATTCTACCTACAGTTGCAGACCCTTGAGGTATGGTATGATGACGTAGCATGTAGATTGTTTCCATGTACCTTGGATGGTCATGTAGCTGCATGGTATCACATCCTTTCACCAAACTCCATACAGAATTGGGGTGCATTCAAATGCATGTTCTTGGAAAAGTTTGTTGATGACAAGACCCGAGCCATGCTACTCAAAGAATTGGGAAGCCTGAAGATGGAGGGAAAAGAAAAGGTAAAAGATTTCAATCAGAGTTTTAAATGCATATTGAACAAATTTTCAGCGGACACCAAACCTCATGACTCCATCACTGTCGATTACTACACATCTGCACTGCTGACCAGCATTGTGCAGTTCGTCAAGCGAGCTGCGAAACCAAATCTATTATAAAACTTTAAAGAGGCTATTGTTGTTGAGAAAGACCTGTGCACGATTGGAATCATCAAGCATGATGAACCAGCAAAGGGCTCCAGAGCCGTGAGCAGAAAGTCCAAAGAAATGGTGAGAAAGGGTAGAGACAAGGAATCAAATGACCTTGAAACCCTCACTTGCCTCATCAAGAACTTGAAAATAGAAGTGTTTGAACTTAAACAAGAGAAAAAAAAACACATTTGCAAGAAGCCATCCATCCAGACAGAGAAAGGGAAGCAGCTCATCGGGCAGCAACAGGCTCACTCAAAAAATTGTCTAGATCTCTATGGTCTAGGTCGAAAAGTGTGTAGATCCTAAGTTATGTTCATCCCATGAAGAACATCACCCTGCAAACTCTTGTACAGAATGGAAGCGAGTAGTGAACTCTGTATGTAGTCATAAATTCGATGTCGAAAACAATATGTAGGAGTAGTCAGAAGACACTGATAATGACGAAGACGTTGCACTTGATGAAGCATCAAGTTCTAGGCATGTCGTGAACACATATCAATGCTCATAAGCAATGCCGAAGATCAACACTGAGAAGAAACCCCAAAATAAAAATGACCGTTGCAATCTTAGGAGTAACGGGGCCCCCCCACAATTGGGGAAGCGCAAGAAAATATGAGATTGTTGATGAGGAAGGTCGATCCACTGGATGCCCCAAAGAAGAAGACAAAAAATAAGTCCAAGAAGAAAGCGACAGACAAGAGCACGTCCATGAGCAGAAAACTGCAAAACACTCCACCAGACAATGCGAACATTCGTTCTACGCCAGACACCTCGGTGAGTCTACCACCTCTGGACTACAACATTGTAGATGAAATTAAGAAAAATCGAGCGAACATCAGTTTGTGCGAGTTAGCTAAGATCTAGAGTCAGCGAGACATCCTGTTGCACACATTGGGATAGACAACAATGGACAGCGTAACCTCTACTAGTAAGGGAGAAATCACACCTCCCGGATCACTTTCTACTATGCTCAACACACTCCAGATGGAAGAAGAAAACTCAGGCTGCCCTCCATTCCTGCTATCATTTGAAATTTTTAACTATAATGTTCACAACTTCTTGGTTAATTCTGGCACAGCTGCCAACGTCATGCCACTCTCCATTGTGAAAAATATCAATGCACAATGGAGTGAGGCATACACGCGAATCATACAACCTGATCGAACATCGGTACCAACCATTGGTGAACTATGAGATGTGATCATCCGACTATCTCATCATAGTCGAGTCCACCAATGCATCAACATAGTTGTTTTGGACATACCAGAAGCATACAGTCTACTACTCAGTAGAGACTAGTCTAACAAGCTGGACATATATTTTGTTACAGACTGGTCCCATATGTGGCTTCCATACAACGGAAAATGCAACCAAATCTAGGTATTGTCTGAGAGGTATATGAAGCACAATGTAACTCCCCTTAACGACAAGAATGAACTGTTGGCCTTTGTAGAACTCATGTTTGGAAATTTCCTCCTGGACACAATGTTGGGGTGTTATCTTGAATGTCCAATTCCAACCCCACCAGAAACACAGTTGAGCCTCCTTCCTTTCCCAACTGATCAAAATGAAAAATGTATAGCACATTGTAACATTATTAGTAGTAGTAATAGCAACAATAGTAGCAGTGGTACAAGTTCGTCAAACAGTCTGTGTACAGACGAGTTGTGGACCATGTATTTTGACGGGTCAAAGACACAGGATGGCTCAGGGGCTGATTGCATCCTAGTCAATCCAAACAATAGAAAACACATGATTTCAAGCTGCTTGGAGTTCGAGTGCACAAACAACGTTGTTGCGTACGAAGCACTCGTGTTGGGCTTAAAAAATGCCATTATCCTCCACATGGTCGCAATCAAAGAGGTAGGTGATTTGGAAATAATAGTAGGATAGATACTCCACTTTATGAACATCGTTGATGTTTTCAAGGATACAACAGTTGATGAAGATGAGCACGAGCAGCCCCTCAAAACTGCAGCTGATGGAAAGAAAGGAAACCTCATCCCCAAGGGTGCAGTTTCTCTCAACAAGCTCTATGACTTGTAGAAACGATATCAAGGGCCTAAAAACATCAAAACCCATAGGTCCACCACTACGAATAAACAAAGAAACCTGGGAACCAATCACAATCCAAAGATAGTCAGACTTGGTGAAAACTACACATCGTAGTGGCGGCAAGCCTTTGCTCGCTTGATCTAACAATACCGAGACATGTCCGCATGGGTATATGATGACCTGAGTACTAATGACACATGAATGATCCAACACGGGATTCCAAGCAAAGGAGGAGCCAAGCCATTGCATCAAAAGCTAGGTAAAACACATATGTCGCTTGAACCTCTTATACAGAAAGAATTGACTAAGTTGTTGGATGTTTGGATTACTTACAAAGTTTGTCACCATACATGGGTTTCTAATTTGAGTTCTATACGTAAGAAATCCGAGGAAACCCACTTGTGCATTGATTTCAGAAACTTGAATCATTCCCAAAATAAAAACAACTACCCTGTGCCATCATCAGAGCCTATGTTGCATGCAACATCTGAAGTAGTAGTGTCGTTTTCACGTAAAGGTCTTTCGTGATACCATCAAGTTCTGATAACGGAACCCAATAATCTTATACTGGTCCATGAGAAGCTTGGCCCACACACATACCATTTGCAATCACTTGACGATAGGGTTGACAACCTTCCTATCAACGACCAAGATCGCAAGCATTACTTCCAGTAGTCCGGTCCACGCTGCGTGCCATGTACATAGTCTGCTTGTTGCTTGTTCTTTGCATCTTGTTTGCTTTGCTTACTATATTTTTTTTATTTTATTTTTTATACTCACTATTCTTGTTCACGTTTGTTGTGGTCACTTGATACCTTACTATTTTTGTTTCCATAAACAAGTGCTGCAAACTACTACGTTAAGGCTTTTGAATAGAGTATGTCGCTGAGATTTGAAGAGTCTTGTGACACTACAACACTTGGTCAGTCTTGTGTTCGTCTTCTCTATTATTTGTTATAATCTTCATCCAATGAATTCTTGACAAAAAATACGAATTGTCTACAAGGGAAGTATTGGTCTAAGCATGAACCTCTATCCACATTGGGAAGCCCCATGCCTATACTCAACCTTCTGCTATGTGTGTTGAACCTCATCCAACTAGTAGAAATGGAGAAGGGGAAAATTAA
>APFE030065019.1:185060-199468 GCA_000404065.3 Pinus taeda | reverse complement strand
CACAATGACCTATTTGGAGCAATGAAACCCTAGAATCCAAAGCTCTGATACCAAATGTTATGAAACCAGCTCACAAAAGGATAGAAAAGATAGATCAATGCCTTAGAATTCACCCTCTTCGAGGGGGCAACTTCCTTACATTACATAAATGAACAATTCTTGGATGATTCAAATGACAAAACCTCCTTTCTATATATAGGAGTCTAAGGAGTCACAATATAACGAAGCCAACCTAACAATAATAATATAAAGGCACAAAAATAACAATAGAGGGATTCTATGGGGCATAGTAATAACAATATGCAGACAATAGGGGCACAACAATATTAATAAGGGATACAAATACAACAGTAATGGGGGCATCATTAGTATTATAGGGACCTAACATGATCGCTAGAGGCTGATGACAAAGGTCGATGTGAACCTGTGGACCACACTTGTAAGACCTTGGGAATACCAAGACAATTTTGAAGAAGGTGGTCACCCTTACATAACATGCAAGGGAATTTTACTTTCTGGGGTTGGTTGGAAGATTTTTCTTCATTAGTTACATCTATAACAATAATTGTTTGGTTGCTCCCTTGCTTATTTTGCTTCTTATTCTCTGTCTTATTCTTCTTCTTCTTAGCTTCTTGGTTACTAGAATCTAGACTTTCACTAGGTGAAGAGGAAGAACGAGGTGAAGAAATAGTCGAAGAAGGCAAGGATTCAACTTTAGGATCAACATGAGGTTGATGTTGTTCAAGTGGAGGATAACTTGGTTGAAAAGTAGTTTGGACATTCGGAACCACTGAGGTCGAAAACAACCAAACTGGTAGACCAATGGTCAATCCAGGAAGGGACAACATCACCATATAGGGAGCACCAGTATTTCCAAAAGAAGGAAAAGGACAAGGATTCCCATCAGAGGGGTTTCCTTGACTGGTAGACCCAGGAAATGTTGCCATTGGTATCAACCTAAGATCTACTAAGGAGTATTTCCACAGAAAGGATGTTGTTCCACGGTTAATTAATTTTATAATTTGAAATATAAACATTTCCTTTTCATGTTTTAAGAGCCGATAAAAGGAATAAAAGGTGACTCTAGTTGCTTTCATTGGTTTAGCGAGCTTGAAAGGATAAGTTCTCGATGATATTTTCAAGTTTAAGGAGTCAGAAAAGAACGATATGACTACTTAGGTAACTCTAAGCAAAAGGAGTATCAAGTAACCGTGAATTGCAATATACACATCAAAAAATAAATTTACTAAGGACTTGACGTACGTGCAGGCAGTATCCCTGAATGATGTGTTCGGTGTATCATATTTGCAAGGTGACAAACTCGACTTCCTATGGATAAAGGCTTGCAACCTATGAGCGTCTCCCTTTATATACTCAAGGATACGGGGAGAATAAGTTCGTGCTAGTGTTGTCTAATGCCGAAGCGAACGACAATTGCTAAGTTTTAAAGATGCTAGAACACGTCTCTAGCCTCGACCACTAAATATGAATGTTAATGCTTCAAATACTCATTAGATTAATTGATAGATTTTAAAGTTGATCTTGGAATTATGTTTCAATTTTGGGCTCAAAATGATGTCACCTGAAAACCTATGATGCAACTATATGAGAAAAAAAAAACTTTTATTTTCAATGAAAGCTAGACTAATCAAGGGAATAAATTTCAATCAATAATGCATCATGAAAAAATCCTTCCGCTAACTTTCACTTTCGTCTTCCAAATGAAAAATGTGAAAATAAAATCTAATCTTTCATTTCACTAAATGCAATGCCAAAAGTAAAAATGATTTCCAATTTTCATGATCCTAAATGCAACTTTTTTGAAAGAAAAATGGTTTTACTTTACAAAGATGCACTTATATGAATTATGCTTTTCCTTTCATTTTGAATTATTTGATGCACCTAATACAATTTTTAGCTTTCAATCACTGAAAAAATGTGATCTATTTTCAATGATGAATCTCAAAAAATAACTTTTCATTGCAACTAATCTAACGCATTTCACGAAAAGTAGATTTCAAAATACAAGCTAAAACAAATCCAAAGTGATTTTTCAATGATTTCCATATAAAAAAACCCTCAATCAATCAGCAAAACAAATCAAGTGATGACCAACTGACTAGAAACCCTAGAACTCAATCAGATCTCACTTCAAAGACAACGAGACAAATTTTGCAAATTAATCAATATAATCAATCAAAAAACACCATAGATACTCTAGAAATTCACTGATAGAGGAGACAGAGACGGAAAAGAAGAAGAAAAACCCTATTTCTTCCTATACTTTGGGATCATCACGCCTGCCATAGGCAAAAGAGCGATCATCACGACTGTACTTAAAAAATTCACGATGTCATTGCGACTGTCAGGGATAAAACCGCAATGGGTGAGAAAAATGAAGAAAAAATCAGAAATATCCAAGACCAGACAAAAATCAATGTCCTCAAGCAAAAACCAGCAAGTGAAAATATCTATAGAAAAGAAAACAGGCTATAAAACTGACGGTAGGTCAAACTCATCAAAAGACAAGGTGAAGAATTGGAAGGAAAGGATCATAGGCTCCCCAATAGAGTCGTCATTTGTTGACAACATTAATCCTCTCTGCAGAAATAGACGATCCCTCTAGCCCAATGAGTGTGTCTATCAACTAAAGTGGCAATCAACTAGACATCTTCCTAGGTTATAATTGAAGAGTAGAACGAAAGAGATGACCTACCTCATTCTGATGCTATTCTGATTACCTTTGTTGAGGGCCTCGAACTGCTTGTGTCATGGACTTGTTCCTGCTTCTCTCATTGTTTATGCACCTGTACAAGTGATCAAGAGACAACAAAGTAGGCCAAAAACAATAGCAAATCCAATAACAACCTACTTTAATGATCAAGGAATGTCAAGCAAAATAATACATGAACATATATATTTTGGTAAGATGAACCAACAGTTGTAAATTATTAGGAAATAAAGGAATCTTACAACCAAAGCCTTGATGTTGAAAGGCTCTCCTTGAGTGGTAATCCAAGTCCAAGCCAAGAACTCTCCAAGCACTCCTTCTCTAAGTCTAATGAATAGCCTCTAGGCACAACCTTAGCATAAGGGTGCAAATAGACATAGAGAAACCCAACCTCTAACTAGCAACCATTTGGGAATGGGAGAGGATGAATATATAGGTTGAGAAAGGGAGTTAGGACCTCTCCAAAGATAGGATTAAGCCCTCATCTCAAGGAGGTAGCTCATAGGGATAAGACCAAGAGACCAAATTGGGAGAATTCAACCTCATCTACACCGAACAACCTCCAGCTCACCGCTCTGGAAGCTTCTAGATCATGAAGCTTCTCATCCTCTTTTGGATCATCACAAGTATACAAGTAAGCAGAGTGATGCTATCACGGGTCTTGCATAGTGCAACACACGATCATCACGGTTCTTAGCCTCATAAGAGCAATAACCCTCAAATTAGGGTTTAAGAGCTATTTCTTCAGGGGAAGCTCAAGGAATTTTCCAATCAATGTCTTAGGGAGGATCTGAACTGCGTATCTGAATGAGTACACTGCATAATGGTAATGTTTCGGGCACTTCGAGGTTTGTCACGAGGAAGTGCAGAAGGTGTGACAAAATATTGTGTAACACATCATCCAAGATTTGCTTCGTCAGATTGCTACCAACCAATACTTACAGGGTACAACTAGAAGAGTTTTCATGCCTGCAGGTGGACCTCTAGAAACTTCTTGCTGATAGACTATACCTTAGGATATAGCAAGCAATTACTAAGATTAAAGCTATATTTGGGAGGACTAGCACTAATAAAAAAAACATTTAACATAAACTCAAGTTCGATAGTCCAAAAAGCGTGATGAAAAACATAAACATATGTATATGTCATCCACTAAACTAGTATTATTATTGGGCATATATAAATATATTTATTTATTAATCATTTATTTGCATCGACGTACATTTAATGTGAAGAGAGATATTAAGACCTTAAATAAATAAGTAGTTTACAATCTAACTAGATGGTAATGTTGGTAAAACAATTAATAATTGTCTTATGTGTTGTCCATGTAGAATATTTTTATTATCTTGGGGTAATTCAAGACGTGAGAGGTGTTACAAGTGGTATCAAAGCCACAGTTTCCATACTATGGCCTATGAGCCTCACTACAACTAAAATAATAATAAGATGAGGAGGAGCTAATTTTTTATAGGACCAAAGCAAAGAAATGAAAGAACCTTTCCATGAGTAATCAGAATAAATTTAGTTTAAATAAATACTAATTGAATTAATGTTGGGCACCTAGGAACACAAATAACTGTTAAAGAATGGGTATAGAAAGAAGTTTGAGAAAGTTCATGTATGAAAACATAAATCAAATAAGGTAAGAGTTTTCACATTGTTAAATAATGAATCCATATAGGTGAGGATAGTTTTTAGATAGAGGAGAAATGACCTATTATAGAGTTTTGTGAACCCAACGTTTCAAATTACCAAGTGAGTCCATCATCAAGAGATGTGTCAATAGATATTATCCATATCTTAATGATGTATGCAGGAGCTAGAATTAGGTTATATATATAGGATATTAAAGAAAAAATGTTTAATGTCCTATATATATAACCTAAATCTAGCTCCTGGATACATCATTAATATCTAGAGTTTCTACATTGTTAAAAAATCATAAAAGAGTAAATGGAGAAAAATAAAAAAGGGCAGATGATTGTGAAAATAAAGGATTGTCTAATTGATGATTTCCTCCTAATTGTTGTGGGGAATTTTGTTAATTTGCATGAAAGGAGAAAAAGTTTACTATTGGTGCTAATTATTGTACTAAATACACTAGAGAGTAATTACTATCTTACGTCTATAAAGGATGTTGACCAAGAATCTTGATGAAAGAACGAATGTAGGATGTATTTGATGATAGAGAAAAACTTTCGAGGCTTAATAGAATGATACATGTACCCATGCATGGGAAACAAGCCAAAATGGGAGATAATATAGCAACATGGATAAACATTTAAATAATAAGTTCATTATACAATTACAGGAAGGGATATATACAAGATAAGTGTACATAGAAATTGGCGAGGGAACAAATACAGACATAAAGAAAGATATAGGGTGTATTGGTACACCCAAATGCACAGTTTGGGAATACTCAATGATATATTTGACAAACTTTGTCAAGTTGGAATGGAGAAAATAAAACATAAAATATATATAATTATAAGTTAATTGGGATAATCTTAGGAAATGGAAAAATCCTTTCACCAAAATAAGCTCTAGTAAGTGACATGGTAAACACTGATACTAATTATAACAAACAATATAACCTATATGTCAATAACATAACCAAGGCTTAAATAAATTTAATATAGTAATAGTTGGCTTACAAGAGTAAGTTTGGATATCATTAAAAAAAATGGTGAAGAAAATTAATGAATTTTCTTTATTAAAGAATATTTGGCATGCATTAACAGTATGGATAATCGTATCTAAATTGATGTCATTATAATGTTTTAAAATGTTAAGGGTTCTTTTGCACTATCACTTTCGAAAAGAAATTCTTTGATATCTTAAAGTAAAAGAAACCATAAGAATCCATCTTGCGATACGAGAAACTTTACATTGGAGGTAAGTTGTATGTACATCTTTTATAACAACTTGTGATGGAAAGAAAGTCTCGGGATTAGTGATGTAAGCAACATAATTAAAATTTAAAGTTGAAGGTAATATGATAATGGTATTTGGGCTACTCCAAATCAACAAATAAATATGAAAGCATTTTGGAAATAGTGTTGTTGATACTTAGAAAGATATCAACTTGCTAAGAAAATTATATATTACAGAGCAATGGAACACATAGAATATAGCAGAAATATAAACACAGAAAACGCATAAAACGAGAGAGACACAGATTATGTGGCTCACCCAGTTTGTGCTACATCCACCCCGAACAGCTAGCCCTTTCTTTCTATTATCCAACAAAATGAAGAGACACAACCTACAGCAGATCCGCTGTAATATCCTTTGCTTTCTCTCACAGTCTCACCTCTTTGCTTCTCACTCGGAGAATACACATCTATTACACAACCTCAATACAATGCCCTCATACAAAGAGAGGGGTTGCCTTCTAGGGCAAACAACCCTAAAATAAACATAAGTTCTACCATCAAATCATCCGCCTAATGAACGGCCCAGATTGACTAGAAATTACTATACTTTTACAAGGCAATTTTACATATGTTTTTAACTTCGGAGGCATTGCCCCTGAAACCCCCGCTGGGGGACCGCTTGCCCCCAGACCCCCCAACCGGGGGGGATCGCCCCCCGAACCCCGTGTTGCCCCCCCCCCGCTTCCCCGCATGTGGGGTGTACAAACTTCTTGGGGTATACATTCAGCTGAAACAAAGACCTCTAAATAATCATGCTCCACACCCAACACAACTTTACATTGAATATAGTAAGTAAGTAAGCAAGATTAAAGAATGAAATGATCCCTAAAAATATAGAAAAGGAATCCCAGTTCTCAGATTCCCTTCATCTGATGATGTAGAGGGATAAAGATTACTGGGAGTCCCAAAATCGTAAAACGAGATGATGAAATGATTTGCTAATCGACCTAATTTATAACTCTCTCACAGTTGAAAATGGTTAAGCTTGACTGTAATTAAGAGGGCAATAAAATTTTGATTGATGGATAAGGGGTTAATTGTAAGATCTGAGTTAGTACAATAGGATAAATAGGAAAAGGTGTAGGTCAGATTTCATGAACAATCTAGCTTAACTACCGAGAATACACACACACACACACAAACATATGCCAAATGATATCGCTATAAACTACAAGAGAAGAATTGTAATTTGATTGATTGCTCATCTAAAGCTCTTTCTTTAGAATTTTGGGAAATAGTGCCAACGAGAGAAGGACAACATAGGAAAATGTACATATATGCATATTAAGATACACATGGCCACATATAATATATATATATATTAGTTTTATTTAAATGGTTGGTTAGATGTATTATCTTCCTGATTTTAATTATATAGTTGGATAAGTTACACTCTCTCTCTCTTTCTCTCTCCTCTCTTCTATTATATATATATATTAAGCATTAAAATAGAATATTTTCTCAAAATGGGATTAAAGTCTTCAATATTATTTTCCTTACTGAAATAGTGGATTATACATTTTTTTAGAGCAGTTATTTTTAATTAATTTATTTCAAACACTTTAATTAATTATAAATAATTAATTTTTAGTTAGCCTTATTGACTAGTTTTTAAAACAAATATATAATATGGTATTTTTATTTTTTATTTTTCTAATAATTCATATTTTTTTTTTCTAACAACTAGTTTTTTAACCAAATGTATTTTATTATTTTTATATATTTTAACTAATTTACCAATGGCTAGTTTTAGGCAATGATGCATGCACACTATTATTCCTTGAGATTGATTGATCCTTCACCTTGTCCTGAGGATGGACCACATTAGTTGGTTCTAAACATCGACCAAATTTTGATTATGTGATTAATCCGAAAGACATTTATTCCACACTATGGATCACAAAAGTCTTAGATCTAACATTCCCGTACAATTTCTAGTTTTTCCTTTTGGATTGTCATAAGTGGTTTCTGCCAATATAGCCTTATGCTTTTGGCCCTGTGAATGACCTACTTTGAATATTAGAAGGAAAGGAATAAACAAAGAAACCAACTGAACTAGTAAACTTCGATCAAAGACTTTTGCATGAAATCGACAAATAATTAACATGGACATGCCTCAATCCACTCACACAAGGGCAATAGAAGTAGTAATTGTCCTCGAATTTTGAAGATGTTTTACTATGACATCTTTTATATTATAGAATTTGATGATTGCGTAAATGAAAGATCAATGGTGGGAAGCCATTGTGAGGACAAGTGAGGAAATCTATCTCTCAGTAAAGGAGAGAAAGGGAGAAATGAAAAAAAATATGATTATTAGGGTATGGTATAATTTTTTTTAGTCATTCTCCTATTGGAGATAAAATTGTTGCTATTAACAAAATTACACAAGTCAAATGTATTAAAATAGCATGTTGTGGAACGATTTACAAGAAACAATATAAAAAAGAAAATCTATGACTGCGAAATTACATATAACTTTAATCAGCATCCTACACTATGGGATGATAAAAGGCCAAAATTTAAGGATTAGTGCAAAATGAAATCCTGGTTATCCACGTCAAAAATTGATAAAACTAAATAAACAATTACAAAATAATAATAATATAGTAAGCAACCCAAGATGGGCATAACTAAGGTTACTTGGGAAAAATAGACAACAATGTAATCACTTGAAAATGACATGAAAACAAGTTTATGACTAGTACATATGTAATATTTAAAACCAAATCAAAAGCATAGTAGTACTACCTAGTCTGAAAATGCATTATATGCAACATATCATAAAATACAAGAACATCACATGGTTGAAAATGCATTATATGCAACATATCATAAAATACAAGAACATCACATGGTTTTTTGGAAATCTTAATACTACTATATGAATAATTCAAACATAATTGATACTTCCATGATCTGAGATTTATAATGAAGCCATGTGATGGAATCCTTACAAATTGGCAAAATCGATGGGTAAGTAAAAAGATTTATTTCTATTGTTGATAAGTTTGTAATGAGGTTGATAACTCTTATCGAGTGCAGGTTTTTAACTTTTGTTGAGTTGTGATACATGATGAGGACCTTGTTGGGTACATAAAAAAATAAATGATAATCCCCGTAATAAGTGTGAAATGAGTATGTATATGCTTCCTAAATAAATATGGATAGATAAGTAATGATAGCTTTGATGATGGTGAATGTAAGTTGAACCGGAAAGGGAATTTAGAGGCTTGGAAACACTGAGGACAATGTTTTGCTCAAGGGGCGAAGATGTAACAGCCCTTGGTAAACATGTAGATATTCAAGTTACTTTGATTTACTCGGTATATTATGGACCATGTTAAAGGGTCTAAAGTAAATAAGTTATGAACATCAATGTTCATTTTTTATTAATAATAAAAAAATGTATTTAGATAGTTATCCATAAAATTATGGGAAAGTAAATGCTATAGTGAGTTTCATATCTAGAACAATTAAAGCCAATTACAGGCAGAGGAAGTAGCTTGCCCAAACTCCTTTCCCTAGAGATAAAACATATCAGATGGGAAAAGGAAGCCAGAGAGGGAGAAGGGATCACCTGGGGCAACCTTGAGGAGAGAGACTCTGAGACTAAAACCAATGTCAAGACGTTACCAGGACACAAAGTTCTTGAGTTGGATGGCTAGTGGAAATCTTTCTGAAGCCTAAGGGCCTATACTAAAGGTCCTACACTGTAGTTGGTTAAGACCAAGTGGTCTTGGGTGATCCTGTGAAGGTTCTTGATCTGAAGATGTTCTAGATATGAAGCTGGCTCAGTAGAGGCACTGATTCTCACAAGTTGGGAGGATAATTCTAAGTCCCATATTTTTGTACTTATTCAATTAAAAGAACAAAACAAATAAGTGGACTTATTGTCCTAAGATGTTATTTACTTTTGAATAGTTTCTATAAGAGTTTTGTATCATTGTGCAGTGGCAATGGTGAGAATTGTCGATATGTAGGTTACACTATTACAAATTACATTGTGTGTTATTATGTGCTTCTGTGCAGCAGAGTTAGTTCCTGGCTGGGACCATCTTGGAACACTTAGCCTAGAACAATCCCTATTCTATCTATTTAAAATAAGTTTGGTTTTGAAATAAGTTCTTTCAAAATTATAAAAATCAATAAGCAGCGTTAGTTATTTGTAGTTGCAGAAATAAAAATAACGTATAATGAGAATGAGGAATAATATTTGTCCATAAATAAAATACCATGATCTTGATGCGAGGACTAGTATAGTGATGGGGTTATATTGTATGAAACCTAGAACCTTATTCAATAGGTACAACCACCTTAAAATAACAGTTTGCGTTGGTTTATTTTGAAAGGAATAACGACAAAGGACAAGGCTAGTACTTGGCTTTCATTACATCTTCTCAGCACTCTTTTAAGGTTTAGTATTTATCCATATGAAAAAGAAGTTGTCGAGCTGATTTTGGTATAATGAAATTTTATTATGAGACATAAAAACAAACTATTCTGAATAGGTAAGAACAGAGGGTATTTTATAGAAATATGTAAAAAATTAAATTTACGCAAGAATTAAGGCCAACTAAAAATGGAAATTTAAATATTTTCATTTAGAGACACTCGTAATCGCCAACAACAAAGGTTAAAAAGAAAATCAGAATTTTGTTTTGTGTGAACTCGTCGAGTTAGAAGGAAACCATATTAGTGAATGAAGCAATATGATAGGAAGTCTTCATTCAGATTAAGTACACTGAGAAGATGCCGTCAGAATGTCTGTACAATCAAAACGTCGTCAAGCTTACTTGAATGGATGTAAGAGTAGTCATCTTATAAAAATATTGGCGATTAAGTTAAATTTGGGGTTGCACACATGATTCCATACTACAATTATATTAAGTAACAGGTAACAAAACAATAGGATATACATAACACATTGAACCCCGTAATCTGTCCGTCATGTAAAAAATAATTTAAAAAAAAACTAATGCAACCCACAAAGGGTTCGAACAAGTAAAGAAACAACTATATAATCTTTAATATTGTGTTTGCCTCTAAATTTTTCACCAGATTGCGTCAACGATATTAATAATGAGTATTCAAGGTACAAGATTGTGTCTGTTCCACAAACAGATTACTATGGTGGAAGTTCAGTCATTTCAATTACAGAAATATTTCTGCAATGTCTGCATGTCGGGGTCTCTGCTTGTCTGCATGCTCATGTGTAGCTTATGTATATGGGGTTTCTGACCTGAAACCCTACTGTTGGACACTAGGAAACCTTCTTTTTGGAGGTTTGCAAAAACCCAATTACACATTTTTCATGAAATTCAGCCTCATTAATAATAGCAGAATGGGATCCTCAAATGGGTGCCCTCTCCGGCATTCGAAATATCAATCCCATCTGAAGATACTTATTCTAGGAACTATTCTTGGTGTTGTATTTCTGGTGTGCGTGTTTATTGTATTTGCCGTAGCAGCATAATTATGATGAAAAATAGACGAAGCTTGGATGCTTCCATTTTTGTTCCTGGGACTCCTGTGAATTTTCCCTTCGTGAATATGCAGATTGTGACAAACAACTTCAGAGAGAGGCTTGGAACTGGTTTGAAAGCCTCACAATTTATCTGCAGAATATAAAGGTTTTGATTTTAAAATTTGTTTTGTACTAATGGGAGACCGCTTTGGCAGGAGGTTTTGGGATTGTATACAAGGGTTCACTCTCAGCCGAAGCTTTGATTGCTGTGAAAAGGTTGGAGAGATTGCTGCCACAAGGAGAGAGGGAATTTAAAACAGAGGTGACACCGATTGGTTCCATTCACCATAGGAATTTAGTTCGTCTCTGTGGATATTGCTCCGAGGGATTACAAAGGTGAGTGTTTGTTTGCATTCCTTTTGATTTTTCACATCTTCATCTTAGCAAAGAATAGGCCAGAATCCCAGATTACATGTTAAGGTAACAAATCCCTGCTAAAGTATGTATCACAGAACTACTACTCAAATTTAACTTGTAAATTATTCATTTTAGGCTCCTTGTCCATGACTTTCTGCCAAATGGATCCCTGGATAGATGGATATTCCGTTCATCTTCGAATGATCCAAGGTTTCTAGATTGGGATACTCGCTACAGCATCTCCTTAGCTACAGCTCAGGGAATTACATATTTTCACGAGCAATGCAGAGATAGGATCATACACTGTGACATCAAGCCTGAGAACATCTTGCTGGATGAGAACTTTTGCGCTGTGAATAGTTGTCAGATTTTGGGTTTGTTCACCAGCAATCAAGTTGTACAAGATAACACGGATTGATTGTCTTCTTTCCTTGTTCTGGAATATCCAAATCTTTTATATTCGGGAATGTTTGGGTGCAGCGAATTCAAATACTCCTGCTAAACATAGGGAGCAGAGAGAGATTTCACATATCTCTGTTTTCAAAATTAATTTATAGCATCACACAGTCTTTTCTTCTTAATATAAATTCAAAATCTTCAACTAAGAGATGATGTCTGGAATTTGTAATTGAGATTTGTTTCGTTCTCTTTGGGATGTCTGGAATCTGAAATTGAGATAAAGATGTCTATTATATTTAGCTAAAAGTTAAGTATGAGGAACTTACTAATAATCTTATTTCAAAAATTTGAAAAAACGAACTACTTGGAAATTATCAAACCTGGTGTTCCTATGTTGTTATTTCTCTAATGAAGCTCACTGCACGGAATGATGGGAGAGTATCATCAATTCTGGTGTTGCTACTTCTCTCGTGAAGCTCACTACATGCCTTAGAAGATGAAAAAAATTACAAAAATCTGAGAACAGCAGACGAGAGCTCATAACTCATTATCTGAACTTCTTGCTTCTTGATACCTGTACCAGAGAAAGTCTACCCTCCAACTCCCACCAATTAGGATCCAAAGCCTGGTGATTGTCTGCTGTGTAGTTGTGTAAATTTTCAAAGTTTATAATAGTTACCTCCATAACATAAGAATCCATAGATTATTTGAACTAGTTAGTTTCTGTCATCATTCATTTAAAGGGTTTGAGTCATTATTTTCGCTCGGTTTGAGATTGAGCAAGGATTTGTTTGATTTCATGATATGTGAATGATTTGGAGCACATTAGGGTAGCAAAATTCTCATCACACAATGAATAGGGATTGATAAGTAGCCCATAATGTTAAGGTGTGTCAATACAGGAATATGGAAGCATAATTTACTTAGTACAAGAATCATCTAATATATCATTTGTTTGAATGAGTGTTTGTTTGCATTTTTTGAAGCCCGAGTTCAGTTAAAAGGTATTTTAAAATAGGATCTCAGTTCATTAGAACACTCCTGAGTAAGAGGCCAGCACCCAGAAAGATCTTGGTGTTGCCATGAAAGATGGTACAAGAATGTTGAATTATAGTTTTCATTTCTTTCTTTAACAAAAGTTGGAGAGTTTGATGGTTTTGTGGGATAGGTTTCTTTTATGAAGTTTGACAGGATTAATTTTGGCATTTCCTGTGCTACGTCTCAAAATTTATGAAGCCTTGGTTGATAATTAAGATCAGTGAGCAATGTTCAAATTGGAATTCATGGAAAAATAGCCCCAAAAAATACACCCTCTGCTTTTGCATTTTTACGTTCGTCTCTTATGTTTATTACTGTATTGCTTTTGTATTAGCCGACTCATCTTTCATATATGTTACATAGTGAAATTTCCTGTTTGGATGCATAAGTTCTTGGATTGCAGTGATGATCGACTTTTATTATTGTATTGTCTATGTATCTGTTAAATTTGAAGGTTTGCGGTTTTGGTTTTGTCAGAGACCAGCCAGTAAGTGAAGAAGGATTCCTCACTCTTGGCCAAGATGGAAATCTTCAACTAGGAGATGATGTCTGGAATTTGTAATTGAGATTTGTTTCGTTCTCTTTGGGATGTCTGGAATCTGAAATTGAGATAAAGATGTCTATTATATTTAGCTAAAAGTTAAGTATGAGGAACTTGCTAATAATCTTATTTCAAAAATTTGAGAAAACGAACTACTTGGAAATTATCAAACCTGGTGTTGCTATGTTGTTATTTCTCTAGTGAAGCTCACTGCACGGAATGATGGGAGAGTATCATCAATTCTGGTATTTAGCTAAAAGTTAAGTATGAGGAACTTGCTAATAATCTTATTTCAAAAATTTGAGAAAACGAACTACTTGGAAATTATCAAACCTGGTGTTGCTATGTTGTTATTTCTCTAGTGAAGCTCACTGCACGGAATGATGGGAGAGTATCATCAATTCTGGTGTTGCTACTTCTCTCGTGAAGCTCACTACATGCCTTAGAAGATGAAAAAAATTACAAAGATCTGAGAACAGCAGATGAGAGCTCATAACTCATTATCTGAACTTCTTGCTTCTTGATACCTGTACCACAGAAAGTCTACCCTCCAACTCCCACCAATTAGGATCCAAAGCCTGGTGATTGTCTGCTGTGTAGTTGTGTAAATTTTCGAAGTTTATAATAGTTACCTCCATAACATAAGAATCAATAGATTATTTGAACTAGTTAGTTTCTGTCATCATTCATTTAAAGGGTTTGAGTCATTATTTTCGCTCGGTTTGAGATTGAGCAAGGATTTGTTTGATTTCATGATATGTGGATGATTTGGAGCACATTAGGGTAGCAAAATTCTCATCACACAATGAATAGGGATTGATAAGTAGCCCATAATGTTAAGGTGTGTCAATACAGGAATATGGAAGCATAATT
>APFE030065019.1:138856-185040 GCA_000404065.3 Pinus taeda | reverse complement strand
TTCTTGGATTGCAGTGATGATCGACTTTTATTATTGTATTGTCTATGTATCTGTTAAATTTGAAGGTTTGCGGTTTTCGGTTTGTCAGAGACTAGCCAGTAAGTGAAGAAGGATTCCTCACTCTTGGCCAAGATGGAAATCTTCAACTAGGAGATGGAAAATCAACGGTCTAGATGGCTGAGACCACTGGATTGTCTGTTGAGTCAGGGGAGATGCAAGATTCGGGCAATTCTGTTCTCTACAACTCCGACTTAGACATTGTTTGGCAAAGCTTTGCATCTCCAATAGACGCACTACTACCAGGACAAGAATTGACACAATCTTTAAACCTCACCAGCTGGAATTCTTCTACTGATGTATCTAGAGGCCGTTACTTTCTCAAAATAATGCAAGAGCCAGAATCTCTGAAGATATTGAATTACAATATCCCTTATGAATTTTTCAATTATTCATACTGGTCAAGGCCCATGATATACAACGCGACCGGTTCTCCGGTTGCTTTCCTCAATCTATCTAGAAGTTTTAGCATGAGCTTTGGTGAGCCCTCAAAGGAGTCAGTATATATTTATCATAACAAAAATAGTTTGGCTCACGACGGTTGAGCGTTGAGGCGGATCACTCTCGAACATGATGGCAATTTGAGATTGTACAGATGGGATGCTAATGTCAGTTCCAGCTAGATTGTAGATTGGGTTGCAGTTTCGAATCCCTGTAGTATTGCTGGAATTTGTGGGAATGGTATCTGTCGCCTTGATGCTAAGGGTAACCCACATTGCAGCTGCCCACCTGGATCAAATCCAGTTGATTCAAGTAGACCATTTCTAGGGTGTTTGCCTCTAAATTCTTCACCAGATTGCGTCAACGATATTAATAATGAGTATTCAAGGTACAAGATTGTGTCTGTTCCACAAACAGATTACTATGGTGGAAGTTCAGTCATTTCAATTACAGAAATATTTCTGCAATGTCTGCATGTCGGGGTCTCTGCTTGTCTGCATGCTCATGTGTAGCTTATGTATATGGGGTTTCTGACCTGAAACCCTACTGTTGGACACTAGGAAACCTTCTTTTTGGAGGTTTGCAAAATCCCAATTACACATTTTTCATGAAATTCAGCCTCATTAATAATAGCAGAATGGGATCCTCAAATGGGTGACCTCTCCGGCATTCGAAATATCAATCCCATCTGAAGATACTTATTCTAGGAACTATTCTTGGTGTTGTATTTCTGGTGTGCGTGTTTATTGTATTTGCCGTAGCAGCATAATTATGATGAAAAATAGACGAAGCTTGGATGCTTCCATCTTTGTTCCTGGGACTCCTGTGAATTTTCCCTTCGTGAATCTGCAGATTGCGACAAACAACTTCAGAGAGAGGCTTGGAACTGGTTTGAAGCCTCACAATTTATCTGCAGAATATAAAGGTTTTGATTTTAAAATTTGTTTTGTACTAATGGGAGACCGCTTTGGCAGGAGGTTTTGGGATTGTATACAAGGGTTCACTCTCAGCCGAAACTTTGATTGCTGTGAAAAGGTTGGAGAGATTGCTGCCACAAGGAGAGATGGAATTTAAAACAGAGGTGACACCGATTGGTTCCATTCACCATAGGAATTTAGTTCGTCTCTGTGGATATTGCTCCGAGGGATTACAAAGGTGAGTGTTTGTTTGCATTCCTTCTGATTTTTCACATCTTCATCTTAGCAAAGAATAGGCCAGAATCCCAGATTACATGTTAAGGTAACAAATCCCTGCTAAAGTGTGTATCACAGAACTACTACTCAAATTTAACTTGTAAATTATTCATTTTAGGCTCCTTGTCCATGACTTTCTGCCAAATGGATCCCTGGATAGATGGATATTCCGTTCATCTTCGAATGATCCAAGGTTTCTAGATTGGGATACTCGCTACAGCATCTCCTTAGCTACAGCTCAGGGAATTACATATTTTCACGAGCAATGCAGAGATAGGATCATACACTGTGACATCAAGCCTGAGAACATCTTGCTGGATGAGAACTTTTGCGCTGTGAATAGTTGTCAGATTTTGGGCTGGCCAAATGGGCTTCAACAACATCTGCATATATGACATGTAGTGATGTTGTAGTTACATTTGGGTAAATATCCATTTCTATCTTTACACCAGCTCTTTCCTTAGGAAAATAAATGTCATTTATAATCAAGACTTCGTAAAACTAGCTGCTATCATATTTCAGGTATCTGGCTCCAGAATATTTCATGTATGGCAAGGTTAATGAGAAGACAGACGTGTATTCCTTTGGAGTAGTTCTTCTAGAGCTAATAACTGGAAGAAAACCAATCAATGACAAGAATCCTAAAGGCAAAGAAAGCCTGGTTATGTGGGTAGGGCTCTAGTGCCCTTGCTTGTTTTGTATTTGACAATTTTGAATTCTTTTGGTTTCGTCGTCTTGGTTCAGAATCTTAATCTCTTGTAAATTTCAAAATTTAGGCAAGGCCATTACTGGCAGCTGGCTTTGTAAAAGAACTTGCAGATCCACTTTTGAAAGATGCTTATGACATGAGCGAGATGAAGAGAATGGTCATTGGTGAAGCATGTTGTCCAAGGCAGGCAGCTCAGTTTTGACCTCGAATGAACAGAGTAATTACTCTTATTCTCTTTCATTGCGTATATATGTTTCAGTTTCTGACTAATGTCAAATTTAGTTGCTTGAAGACGTTTCCTTTCCTACGAGGAGTTAGTGCTAGAATTGTTTTTGCCCATAACGAAGAAATTGTTTCATTAATTGGTTACTGTGTTGACGAGGAGGAGTACTTTTTGTTCTACAACTTGTTACTGAGCGGAAGTCTGGAAGAAACTCTTTATGGTATGTAGTATGCCAATTTTCATGCATTTATCATGTTACATCCTTGGAGATTTTTATTATTTTTTAGCGTTAAGTGTTGTTCCCAGTTCTCAGAAAAAGTTGGGTTACAGGAGGAAAGGACAAGCCACAGGCTCATTGGAAAGGTAGGCTGAAAGTGGCCATTGGAATTGCTGAAGCTTTGACTTATCTGCATGAAGGTTGTTCTCATCTTATCATCCATAGAGATGTGAAATCATTTTATATTTTGCTTTCTGAAAACTTCGAACCTCAAGTATCTTGATCTTTGTGAGAGAAACAAGTTCTCAAGCTTCTGTTGAATTGTTTGTATTTTTTGGTTGGAGATGTTATAATAAGATTTGCTTGATCATTAACTAGCAAATCATATTTTGATGGATCATTAACTAAAGATATTCTGTGAATAGTTGTCAGATAGGCTGGCCAAATGGGCTTCAACAACATCTTGCATATATGACATGTAGTGATGTTGTAGGTACATTTGGGTAAATATCCATTTCTTTCTTTACAACAGCTCTTTCCTTAGGAAAATAAATGTCATTTATAATCAATACTTCATAAAACTAGCTGCTATCATATTTCAGGTATCTGGCTCCAGAATATTTCATGTATGGCAAGGTTAATGAGAAGACGGACATGTATTCCTTTGGAGTAGTTCTTCTAGAGCTAATAACTGGAAGAAAACCAATCAATGACAAGAATCCTAAAGGCCAAGAAAGCCTAGTTATGTGGGTAGGGCTCTAGTGTCCTTGCTTGTTTTGTATTTGATAATTTTGGATTCTTTTGGTTTCTTTGTCTTGGTTCAAAATCTTAATCTCTTGTAAATTTCAAAATTTAGGCAAGGCCATTACTGGCAGCTGGTTCTGTAAAAGAACTTGCAAATCCACTTTTGGAAGATGCTTATGACATGAGCAAGATGAAGAGAATGGTCATTGGTGCAGCATGCTATCTGAGACAGGCAGCTCAATTTTGACCTCGAATGAACAAAACAATTACCCTTCACCTACTAATTTTCATCTTCAATGATTCTTTATATGTCATAATGCTTCTTGAATTTATGCCTTACGGCGTTTCTTTTGCAACCTCTGGTGCAAATGCTAGTATTAAGTAACAGGTAACAAAACAATAGGATATACATAACACATTGAACCCCGTAAGCTGTCCGTCATGTAAAAAATAATTTAAAAAAAAACTAATGCAACCCACAAAGGGTTCGAACAAGTAAAGAAACAACTATATAATCTTTAATATTGTGTCAAACAAAATCAATATAAGGTCGCCATGCCATAAGTTAGTAGAAAAGAAAGAAGCACCAAAAACCTAGGTTTGACTGTCGAAGCCTGAGGAAATGTTGGATTACGAACCAAATTACTTCACACTGTCAAACACGTCAGGAGGCCAAGGCCTAGGCCTGAGTAAACCGTAAAATAACCTTGAGGAGCAAGAAAGAAAGTATTGTAAACATCAATAAGGTTGAACCCGTGTCATGTAAAAGGGACCAGTGAGTAAGGAGGACCTGAGAATATCTCGATACAGAAAACAAAAGTATGCACAATGGAGCCTGCCCACATAAACCGACAAAGATTAGGAAATTTGAGTTAGCCAAATTAATTGTTTAAGAGAAAATTCCTGTAATAATGCACGGTGCAAAAAAAAGGGCTAGAACTTCTACCTTGACATTGCTTGAAAGAAGGTCGTGGATCATTATAAACCATGTGGGGTGAATATAGGAGAAAACCCTTAGAATAATTTCACAACTAAAGCTGGCATGCAAATCAAAATTCAATTTGGTTCAAGTTTGGAAAATCCTTACCTGTAATTGTTATTGGCTATTTGCCTAGGCTCGATAGAAGGGACCTCGCAGATATACATACTCCCATGAACACTCAACAACACTGAGATAAATTGGAAAAGGCCTGTAGCAATTAGCGAGGAAAACAAGGTAACCTGTAGCAAATAAAAGAATAGACCTTGTTGATAATTAGTCTACCTGACTCCATGCCGAGAGTTTCCTGCTGCAGAGCTTCACCCTTCTGAGAGCTAGGGTTAGAATAGGTTGAGGCGGCATGGGGCAGGAAGGGGAGGTCGTTACTTGGGTAACTTCCCCAACCTAAATCCACAGTCCAAGATTTCTTCTATCAGATTACTACCAATCAATACCTACAGGGTACAACTGGAAGAATTATCGTGCCTGGAGGTGGACCTCTAGAAACTTCTAGCCAATAGACTATACCTTAGAATATAACAAGCAATTATTAAAATTAAAATTATATTTGAGAAAACGAGCACTATTAAAACAAAGAAAAACAAAAACAAAACAAAACATTTAACATATACTCAAAGCATAAATATATGTATATCTCATTAGAAACTTCTAGCCAATAGACTATACCTTAGAATATAACAAGCAATTATTAAAATTAAAATTATATTTGAGAAAACGAGCACTATTAAAACAAAGAAAAACAAAACATTTAACATATACTCAAAGCATAAATATATGTATATCTCATTCATCGAACTAGTATTATAATTGGGCATATAAAAATAGGTTTATTTATTAATCATTTAATACACCGACGTACATTTAAGTGTGAAGAGAGATATTAAGACTTTAAATAAATAAGTAGTTCACAATCTAAATGGTAATGTTGGTAAAACGTTACAAATTGGCTTATGCATTGTCCATGTAGAATTTTTTTTATTATTTTGCGGTAATTCAAGATGTGAGAGGTGTTACAACAATTATCTATTACAAAGATAAAATATATATATATATAACAATTTTTGAATTTATGTGAATAAAGACAAAAAACAATATAACAAATAAATTATATTAGATTTCATACTTTTGTAATCTATATTGATAATTAGTATATTTTCCGGATTAATCACATGTTATAGAATTGGTCAATGTTTTGAACTAACTAATGTGATTCATCCTTAGGACAAATGGTGAGAAAATCAGTCTTAACAAAAGTTTAAATAGCACAGAAGCATCTATGTCTTGAATTAGCCGTTAGAAACTAGATGTTAGGGAAAAGGGTTAAGAATTAGTTAGGGGGAAAATGATATTTTAAAAAGGTAGTTAAAAATTAGCTAAGGGAAAATAATATTAAATTATATCTTTATTATTTAAATATAAAATGAGAACAAAAGGAAATGGAGAAGAATTTTATTAAAAAATTATAAAGGAAGAAAATATATAAATAAAAACAATAATAATAATAATATAAATAAAAGAAAAAGGGAACTATCAAGAGAAGAGGGCAGGAATCTAGCTCTTGCTTAATTTCCAACTGATCTGAAAGTGGGGCACTTAGCCTTCTTGTCTAACTTACAAGAACCTCTCCCACTTCCAAAGCTTGAATATTCCCAAGTCTATTTGATTAACCAATGCAGAATTAAGAAATGCTTGAGAACATGGGTGTATGCTGGTATTTGTTTTAAACTGATTACATCCTTTAATTTATGTTGTTGTGTTGTAAGTTGATGTGCTTAAATTGATATATAAATGCATATAACATTAAATAAAACATCAAAGACAATGCAGCGATAAACAATCACACAGAAACAATAATTTAATTAGGAGTTCACACACAACTCTTGGGCTACATCTCCGTGAGCTCTAGTTAATTCAATTAGGCTCTTTGGGATTATGGTATAGGTCCTTTTTACAAGCTCTTGGCTCAACTCCTGTTGTTTTACATAGAAACAGTGGGTTCAGACACCATGTAATCCCTTGGCTCTTGAAGCTCTGGCTCTTGGCTCTGGCTCTTTGGCTCTTGGTTCTGGCTCTTGGCCCTGACTCTAGCTCTTTAGCTCTTGGTTCTGGCTCTTGGCTCTGACTCTGGCTCTTTGGCTCTGGCTCTGGCTCTCTAGTTCTTCGCTTGGCTTCTTTCTGCCCTCTATTAAGTTACAACCCTCTTGGCTTTTCACTTGGATTTCAAGTGACTCCCTTGGCTACTCTTTTGCTTTTGCGCTACCTCTTTGGCTTCTACGCTACCTCTTTTTCCTTAGCTTCCTACTTTGGCTTCCCCTTCAGCAGCAAACCCTCAAGGATCAACATCAGCAACCAACAATCAACTCAGCAGCTTCAGCAACTCAGCAACCCTCTGTCTTTGACATTCATGGCTTTTAAGCCAAAATGGCATAGTTGGTTCATCTTCCCTCTCGAGCTCTCTATCTTCCAGCCACAGTCCGCTCAAATCCCTTCTCTAAGCATTAGCCATCATTGCTAAACGCCGTCGGGGATGAATGCCGCCTATTCTGTAATGGAATGGGTCATCAGCGCTTGAAATCCCTCAATATAGCCATTCTCGTCTTACACAGGAAAACATACCAAGCACGGGAAAAATCCATAGAGAACACTATTCACCGAGACTTCAAATTTTCATAAATGTGCTTTATAACACTATCAAGTCCGCCTGTAAGTCGCTATCGCATGTCGCAATGCCTGCTCCATGGTTTTCCCCTTTGTATTTAAAAATACACTAAAACATGGAAAATATTGCAAAATTAGTTTTGACAGACTTGAAATATTATACAGAGGCATTTATAAGTTCCATCAGATCTGGCCATCACCGATACCGATTCGTCAATCCGATCATCGGCGATCGGCATATCTCTCTCTCTCTCTCTCTCTCTCTCTCTCTCTCTCTCTCTCTATATATATATATATATATATATACACACACATAAGTCCCCGCTCCATTGTGTTTGCTGATTGTGATTCGACGATGTCGGTAATTGCAGTATCACATCGGCCCGATCTCATTGCATGTTATGCCTTCGATTGCCTCCGCCTATCACCGCCGATTGCGATTTCTAATCAAATCTGAACCGTTGATTGGCCAGATCCGATGACTCCTATTCACTCACTGTTCAAGCCTCTGATGGGCTTGTTTTCGCTGTTTTCTCATGTTTTTTTGGTTCCGATAGTGTAATTCGAATTTTCTAAGACTTCCCCTTTTTCGGTGGTTTTGACCTTTTAGGAGATTTTGAAGACTTAGAGGGTTTTTAGGATCCATTTTCAAGGGATTTGCCTCTTTTTCCTTTGGAAATAGGCAACTTCATTTTATGATAACTTCTCCGTCTTAAGTATGTTTTCGCCCATTCAAGTTGTGTTGGATTCAGAATGAAGGGATCTCTGCAATGAGAATATTTCTTAGAGCACCCTGCGACTTTCATTTTCTTCTGATTTACAAAGGATTTGTGTCATTTGGCACCTTTTACCTCTTATATGAAGTCTTTTAGACTTAGAGGTTTATTCAGGATCCATTTTTGGATCACGCATTCCCACTAAGAGAAATTTTGGTCTCCAAAAGACTAATACACTGATCTGAACAGTAAATGAGAGTGACTCACCCTCTTCTTTTCAGCGTCCCTACACTTTCCTTTGCATAGTGCCTCTGAACCAATAGTTTCTGACCACTTCCCTTCTTAGATGGGCTGGTCTTCCTAGGAAGAACTGTCTTCCTCCTTGCCTTCCTGTAGAAATTCTGCTGAAATGCTCATAGAAGGTGGTTTGAAATTGTTTGCCTTGATCATTGATCCAAGGTGGCTCAAACAAATGTGAAGTTCATCTGCTCCACAAAACTTGCATTTGTACCTGTTTGAAAGGCTGCCAATAACAACTGTTAACAACAATAGGCATACAGACAACAACTGGATGAACTAAACTCCTGCTTCAACAGAAGAAACAGATTTCACATCTTGTGAACACCTCCATGTATTACATCTGCATACAAATGATGGACTAGATAACAAGCTGACAAAACATGCCTTTAAACAAATGACCCTTCAAGTCAAGCATGTAGAAAAAGACCATTAGGACTCTTTTTCAAAAGATGAAACGCTTCATCATTATCTCCATTTGGAGACCAAGTTAACTTCTCCCAAGTCAACATGGCATCACATGCATGTCAAAGCAATCAACCCTGCAAGTTAATTACACATACATGTTCAAAAGTAAGGAAATCATCAACATCCCTGTGTTCATGTATCTCATGCTCATGCATGCATTTCATCATTCTACTTTCACTTAAGCACACTGTACTTTCGAAGCTGAAATGAAATATAATGTAGGTGCATCAATAGACATGCAATCTCAATCAGATAAGAACTCTAACTGTTCCTTACCAATCCCTTTCAAAGGTACTACATTTTTCTGCACATCAGCATCATCATGTGAATCATTTTGAGACACATCATTCATGGAATCTTCACTCCCATTTCTGCCTTCTTCTCTTTCCACTTTCTTCAGCTTTTGTGGAAGCATTGCTGGATTCAGAGTCCAACATTTTGCAGCAAGATGTCCTTGCTTATAGCAGTAAGTGTACTGCATGTGCATCATCTTGACAGCATGATTTGCTTTGTCCAATGGACCTTTGGCTTCTTCCTTCTTTTCCTTCAAAAGTTTCTTGTATGTGGCCATTCTCTTCCAACATCTAGAAACATTATGGTTATCCAAACCACAAAAGGAACATGCAACTCTTTCCCCATACTTGTGTGGAAATTTACCATCCTTTGCACAATCCAAAGGAAAATTTTTGGAACCATATTTATACCTTTCTCTTTCACCTTTATTGCCTTCATGCAGAGGTGAAGCAAATGAAGAAGTGGCTCCCTTTGGAACACCATCAATCTCTTCAAGGTTGTTGGAGTCTCCCCAACTCTCTGGTTAAAGTGTGTGCTTATGAACACATGCATCCTGTAAATGATGTTTCAAGCTATTGCATTCTTCCTTAATACAATCTTCACACTCTCTAATGCAACCCCTTCTTGGAGTTGTTTCAATGGCCTTCATGGCAGCTTTGGAACTCTCTCCATAAGACTATCCATAGCCAAGACCCAAATACTTAAGCCTTTCCTCTTCACCTCTACAAACCTTAAACAATAGTCAGTCTACAACAAGCATACATCAATCATACAATCAATCCTTGAATGCCCCAAACACCTTTGAGATAAGCAATCTTTGCTCTGTCAATCAAGCATTCTAATATAACCTTCCTTGAAGGTGGGGCTAATCAATCTTAAGCCCCAATACCACCTGATCTGAAAATGGGGCACTTAGACTTCTTGTCTAATTTACAAGAACCTCTCCCAATTCCGAAGCTTGAATATTCCCAAGTGTATTTGATTAACCAATGCGGAATTAAGAAATGCTTAAGAACATGGGTGTATGCTGTTATTTGTTTTAAACTGATTACATGTTTTGATTTCTATTGTTGTGTTGTAATTTGATGTGCTTAAACTGATATATAAATGCATATAACAGTAAATAAAACAGCAAAGACATTGCAGCAATAAACAATCACATAGAAACAACAATTTAATTAGGAGTTCACCCACAACTTTTGGGCTACATCTCCGTGAGCTCTAGTTAATTCAACTAGGCTCTCTGGGATTATGGTATAGGTCCTTTTTACAAGCTCTTGGCTCAACTCCTATTGTTTTACATAGAAACAGTGGGTTCAGACACCATGTTATCCCCTGGCTCTTGAAGCTCTAGCTCTTGGCTCTGGCTCTTGGCTCTAGCTATTTAGCTCTTGGTTTTGGATCTTAGCTCTGACTCTGGCTCTTTGGCTCTTTGGCTCTAGCTTTGGCTCTCTGGCTCTTCGCTCTGGCTTCTTTCTACCCTTTATTAAGTTACAACACTCTTGGCTTTTCACTTGGCTTCCAAGTGACTCCCTTGGCTGCTCTTTTTCTTCAGCACTACCTCTTTGGCTTCTGTGCTGCCGCTTTTGTCTTAGCTTCCTACTTTGGCTTCCCTTCAGCAGCAATCCCTCAAGGATCAACATCAGCAACCAACAATCAACTCAGCAACTCAACAACCCTTTGTCTTTGACATCCATGGCTTTTAAGCCAAATTGGCACAATTGGTTCATCTTCCCTCTCGGGCTCTCTGTCTTCCAACTACAGTGCGCTCAAATCCCTTCTCTGAGTGTTAGCCATCATTGCTAAATGCCCTCGGAGATGAATGCCACCTATTCTGTAACAGAATGGGTCATCAGTGTTTGAAATCCCTCAATATAGCCATTCTCGGCTTACATAGGAAAACATACCAAACACGGGAAAAATCCGCAGAGAACACTCTTCACCGGGACTTCAAATTTTCATAAATGTGCTTTATAACACTATCGGGTCCGCCCGTGAGTCGTTGGGGCCTTATATATATATATATATATATATATATATTATATATATATATATATATATATATATATATATATATATATATATATATTATATATATATATATATATGCGATATGCCAATCGTTGATTATCGGATCGGAGAATCGGTATCGGCAATGGCCGGACCTGATGGAACTTATAAATGCCTCTGTATAATATTTCAAGTCCGTCAAAAGCCAATTTTGCAATATTTTCCATGTTTTAGTGTATTTTTAAATACAAAGGGGAAAACCATGGAGCAGGCATTGTGACATGCGATAGCGACTCACAGGCAGACCCGATAGTGTTATAAAGCACATTTATGAAAATTTGAAGTCCCGGTGAACAGTGTTCTCTACGGATTTTCCCTGTGTTTGGTATGTTTTCCTGTGTAAGCCGAGAATGGCTATATTGAGGGATTTCAAGCGTCGTTGACCCATTTCGTTACAGAATAGGTGGCATTCATCCCCGAGGGCATTTAGCAATGATGGCTAATGCTCAGAGAAGGGATTTGAGCGAACTGTGGCTGGAAGACAGAGAGCCCGAGAGAGAAGATGAACCAACAGTGCCGATTTGGTTTAAAAGCCATAGAACGACAAGGGCAGAGAAGTTGAGGGCAGCTAAAGGAGCTGTTGAAGAGCAGCTGGAGGCTACTGAAGCAGAATGCTGGAAGAAGTAGCAGAGCTGAGAGAGCAGAGAGAGAGCTGAAGAGCTACTGCACTGAGTAGCTGAGGGAGCCTTTGGGGTCACTTGAAGTTCAAGCGAAAAGCCAGAGAGTTGAAGGTTGCAGAGGGCTAAGAAGCCAGAGCGAAGAGCCAGATATAGAGCCAAAGTCGAAAAGCCAAGATCCAGAGTCAAAGCTAAGAGCCAGAACCAAAAGCCAAGAGCTAGAGTTAGAGCCAAGAGCTAGAACCAAGAGCCAAGAGCCAGAGCCAAGAGAAAGAGCTTCAAGAGCCAGGGGATAACATGGTGTCTGAACCCACTATTTCTGTATAAAATAGCAGGAGTTGAGCCAAGAGCTTGTAGAAAGGACCTATACCATAATCCTAGAGAGCCTAGTTGAGTTGACTAGAGTTCATGGAGATGTAGCCTAAGAGTTGTGGGTGAACTCCTAATTAAATTGTTGTTTCTGTGTGATTGTTTATTGCTACATTGTTTATTGTTATATGCATTTATGTATCAATTTAAGCACATCAACTTACAACATAGACAATAGATTTTAAAGCAAATAATCAGTTGAAAGGAAATACAAGCATACACCCACACTTTCAAGCACATAGTTAATTCCACAATGGTTAATCATTAAGACTTGGGAAAATTTAAAGCTTTGGAAGTGGGAGGGGTTCTTGTAAGTTAAACAAGAAGCCTAAGTGCCCCATTTTCAGATCAACAACCATCATCACGATTGAGGTTGATAGAATGCTTCTCAATATCAATGGCTTCTCTAAGCTTCTGATGATGGAAATGATCAACCCTAGCAATGACCTGAGAATTCTCAATGCAAACATGAGGCTTTGAATTTGCAGCATGTTCAGCTAAGGTAGAGGAACGAGAATGATTGTGCCTAATGTCTGTCGCATGCTCTTGGATTCTCTGGTTTATGAAGCGACCTGTCTCACCTATGTAGGAAATCCCACACAAGCATGAAATAGAGTAAACCACCTTCATGTCTTTAGGTTTAATCAGGTCTTTGACAGACCTAAGAGAATTTCTAATGGTATTAAGGGGTTTAAAAGAAGCAGAAATTTTATTCTTCTTAAGAATATGAGCAATTGCATTAGTGGTCCCTTGGATGAAGGGAAGCGACACATTGGAAATGGGATCATCACAAGATGGCTTAACACAAGGTTCTTTACATGCCCTTTGGAATGCTCTGAGGCCTTGATGTTTGTTGTAGCCATTATTTTCAAAAACTTTTAGAAGATGAGATTTTTCTTCTTCTAAGTGATTCTCATCAGAAATCCTAAGGGCGCGGGTGGAAAGAGTGTTAAGCACCCCTACCTTCTGGGCTAGAAAATTATGAGAAGAGGCATGGAGATATTGTTCTCATCATCTCATAATTTTCCAGCCTAGAAGGTAGGGGTGCTTAATACTCCTGCCACCCGCACCCTTAGGATTTCTGATGAGAATCACTTAGAATAAGAAAAATCTCATCTTCTGATTTTTTTTTAAAATAATAGCTACAGCAGACATCGAGGCCTCAGGGAGTTCCAAAGGAACTGTAAAGAACCTCGTGTTAAGCCATCTCGTGATGATCTCATTTCCAATGTGTTGCTTCCCTTCATCTAAGGGACCACAAATAAGATTTCTCATATTCATAAGAAGAATAAAATTTATGCTTCTTTTAAACCCCTTAAAAACATTAGAAATTCTCTTAGGTTTGTTAAAAACCTGATTAACCCTAAATATATGAAGGGGGTTTACTCTATTCCATGCTCGTGTGGGATTCCCTACATAGGTGAGATGGGTCGCTCCATAAACCAGAGAATCCAAGAGCATGCGGCAGACATTAGGCACAATCGCTCTCATTCCTCTGCCTTAGTTGAACATGCTGCAAATTCGAAGCACCATGTGTGCATTGAGAATTCTCAGGTCATTCGCTAGGGTTGATCATTTCCATCATTTGAAGCTTAGAGAAGTCATTCAAATTGAGAAGCATTCTATCAACCTCAATCGAGATGATGGTTGAAAATTAAGCAGGAGTTGGGTTCCTGCCCTATCCTCTTGATAGTTCATTTTTTCTTTTATTTATTACTATTATTTGTTTTTATTTTTATTCTTTTTATTATTATTTACCTATTATTTATTTATTTTTATTTTTATTTTTTTCTTTTATATAACTTTTTAATAAAATTCTTCTCTATTGCCTTTTGTTCTCTTTAAACATCTAGTAATGATCCTTCTCTTCTTTCTTTCTTTTTTTCTTGTTTTTTTTCTTTTTTTGCTTTTTTTTTTTATACATATAGTCTCTTTTTAATTTTAACTTTGATATTAAAATAAATTAGTAATTTATAATTTTTTTTCCATTTACTTTTAGTTTTAGGATATATTATATTATTATAAACTCTAATTTTGATTTTATATTTAAATAATTAAGATATTATTTAATATTATTTCCCCTTAACTAATTTTTAACTACCTTTTTTAAATATCATTTTCCCCTTAACTAATTCTTAACTATTTTTCCTAACACCTAGTTCCTAACGGCTAATTCGCTTCCCTACTATTTAAATTTTTGTTAACACTGATTTTCTCACTATTTCTCCCGAGGAACCACAATAGTTGATTTGAAATGTCGACCAATTCTATAACATGTGATTAATCCAGAAAACATATTGATTATAAATAAATTATAGTTTTTGAATTTATGTGAATAAATAGTTATTGAAAATTAAAATCATTAAAAAATTAGTTGGAATTCATAAATCATTTTTTAATTCTTATTATTAAATTTAAAAAATACTAAGTTTATATACTTTATTTTTTTAATTTCTACTGGTTACTACGTGTCTATATTCTACTTTTTTATTATTCAAATATACATATTCTATTTTTTTAAATTTGAGCATACCTTTAATAAAAATAAATAAATTTAAACGTCTTATTATCAAAAGACAAAACATATATTTTTCAATAAAAAAAACATATTTTTAAACTATTAATCTTACTCGATCTTATTTTTATATATAATTATAAATATATAAAATATAATTTATTCATTTAAATCAACGAAAAGTTGTTGGCATTTATCTCTATTTTTACATACATTGTCTATATTTCTATTTCTATTTTTCTTTATCTAACTTATTATATCTAACATAAAGTGAATTATATCTAACATAAAGTGAATGTTGATATAGACCAGTTTTAATTGGAGGCTAAAAAGGAAAAAATTGTATTTTATCATTTTCTCTCACACTCACATGGTTTGCTTTTAGAAAAATATGATTATTACAAATTTACAATAGATGTATTTTCCAGTAAATATCTTATTCTTTACCCTTACTCAAGCTTGGCTAGTATTTATTGTTATCTTGATGTATTGTGAGAATTGGTATTCTCAGATTGAATAATTCAATAATGTTAATTTGAAGAAAAAAGTTGGATTGGTAATTTGTTAGCCTTTCCATTGTGAGTATACTTTAGTTTATATGTTGAAACAAATCAATGATCAAATTCATATCCACAAGTTATGTGTTGTTAGCAAACTCTAGTTCTAGAGAAATTGTTTTATTAAGATGTTGTAAACCCTCGAACTCAAACTCATGTATGAATGGAAGATTCCATTCCAAAATATTTAGAGTATCAAAATAATACAATGAAAGCCTCTTTCTAGCATTTTTTTAGAGGCAAAAAGGATTTTTAAAGCTAAAATCTATAATTGCAAGTATCTTTCTACACATGTGACGTTCTCACCGACCTTTTTGGGTGTATCATATCCAAGTTCTGTGATTTCCAAATTCTATATGCCTGCTACATATGCCCATACTTTTGCTCCACCAAGCCAATTCACAAGGAGTCCAACTTGCAAGTGGAAACCAAGAAAAGATAATTGGGTAGATGGCAACCTTGTTGGAAAGGCAGAGGAGCCAAAACACAAATTTCACACACAAAACACACGAGTTGTGGCTCTTCTAAATTTAGCCACTCTTGCATGCAAGAGTAATTACAATTTCTAACACTCCCCCTTAATTACTACCATATGACTCAACATAACTCAAACATGACTCAAATATGCCTATTAGGCTTACAATAGAAATTGACTCAATTATCACTCAAACATCTCTGTTGGTCTATGTCTTACCTAGGCTTACAATAGAAATTGACTCAATTATCACTCAAACATCTCTGTTGGTCTATGTCTTACCTAGGCTTACAATGACTCAAAACTTTTACAATTTTGCATTTTATTTTTTTCTTCTTCCAAATTCTATATCCTCAAAATTGCTTCATTCTCTGTTGCACATTATTTTTGTAGGCTCCATATTTATTTACTTGTTGTTGTTGTAATTTTTCTTTGACTTTTCTTGTATTTGTTCTGAATATATCTGCTACAAATTCCTCTTCAATAATTCGTTCAATCATGGATTGTTGGCACAACATTGCATCTTCAAACTGTCTTCTTTGCTCCGCTTCTTGTGCTTCACACTCCTGAATTTCTTTCTTCCATATTTCTTGATAGAAGAATATTATATCTTCTTGACTTCATTTCTGGAAAATGGTGTCAATGCATTCATCTTTGTCTTCAAAAACATCCATGTCCTTTCCTACATCATGTTCTTCATATTCTTTTTTCTCTGGACTGTGATCCTGCACACTCAAAATCAATGTTAAAACTATCTTTATTATGCTCTTCAGTGAGAGATTTCTTCTCTTCCTCTTCCTTCTCTACCTTCTTTGTTTCTTCACAAACCTCTGCTGATGTAAACATGTTGTCTTCCACTTGGCTTCCAAACACAAGTGGGCTTCTCTCACCAAATAACAACATATCAATAAAAGCTTTCTGTTGCATCATGTGCAAGCACTCATCACCAATTAATGATTTTTCATCAAATTTAACATCAACATAATTTTCATCCACTCTATTTTGGCATATCCAAGCATGCATGTGCTCATTGTCAATTGCATTCACAATTTCAACTTCACCAAATTCATCAGTTGCGACTGGATTCACCAAATCACATCTCACTTTGCAGTCATCATCCACATGTGTCTCATCATAGTGGGGTTCACCATCACTAGCACCATCCACATTACAGTGGAGTCCTTGAGCATTTATATGCTCTTGTTTTACTTCACATACAAAGACTTCTGCTTCTCTCTCTGCAATCTTTGTTGCATAATGGAGTTTCAATTTTATGGTCTTGACAACCATCATCCACTTTTGAGTGATATTTTCCAAACTCTATTTTACTCTCAAAGTCTTTCTCATCTACTCTCAGAAATGTGGTTGACTTAACAGACTGTGACACCTCTTGTTGCTACATGCCACTCTCCCTTACACATAATTCTTCTTTCAAGATCTTCCATGTTTCCTTGGAAGTTGTAGCTTTTTCTACCTTGAACAAAATTGTGTCACCCGTTGCTCGGTGAATGAAACTCAAAGGCAGGGCATATGAACCCAAAACATTTTCATGCTTGACAAAACATAAAACTTTTGCATACCAACATACTTTCTAAAGTCCTAAACTCTTTTTCAATAAAATCTCCCAAAAACAACATTTTTTTTTATCACTTATCTCTTCCTAGTAATAAACCTATAAACCTTTACTCTTGTTTTTCTTTTAATTAAAAAAAATTAATCAAATCAACCGCTTAAAAATATTTCTTTAAATCCCTTTTAATAACCTTTTATAAACAAACCCCTTTTTGCAAAGAATTTGAATCAAAACAACTAGCCTTTATGTTTAATAAACTTTTGTTTGTTTGTTTGTTAAGCTTGGTAGATCCTCGTTTGTCATTAATATAAAGAAAATTTACACCACATAGAATTGGCTAGGTGGCCTCAACTTTCCCAGTGGGAAACCAAGTGTATTGGCCACCTATCCGCATTATATGCCATCCAATAGAAAAAAATCTTAAGTCTCTCTATCCAAGAAATATAAGTTTCAGTTTCCTATCCACTTCCATAGTTCTACATATATATGTAAATGCATAGACAAATTTAAAATCTAGTCTCATATATAAACAAAACTATCATAAAGTAGGCATGTTAACCAAGTAGTTCATCTTACGTCGATTCCTTCGGTGCTAGATCTTTGGCATTCGTTCCAAGAAACTCCATCTTAACCAAGATGTATGGCAGGTGCTACTCAATTTGACCAAGGCGGATGTCCTGTTTGTGCAGTTGAAATTGCACCTTCTGAAATTCCTTCTTGTAGTTTGGCATTCCCTGAATCGTGATTGTCATGCCTACTAAGATCTGCTCCATTGCCTTACCCAACAAACTTTTCATCAACCAATAATAGTAAAGGGTCTGTTTGAATTGGGTGATTCTCCCTCGTGTGTTCCCAGGATCCGAGATGAGAACTCTCCAGTCCTCCAAATCCGTATCCATCTGTTCACTTCTGCCTCCCATTCTTCTAATAGTTTTCGAATTTCTTCATTGGTTCCCTCCTAGTAAGCGATTGTCACTTCACTGATTAAACGTTCCACAGACTTCTGACCTCGTCGGCCACTCGAAGACCCAAGGTTTGTGTCGTACTTGGCCTCTTGAGGCCTCTTACCTTAGCCTCGAGTCTTTACAGGTTGAGCCATGATTTCATCGACCTAGTCCTTTGTAATGCAACAAACTGTAACTTGTTCAATCCTAGAGTTTCCTTGTGCCAAGGTGGGTTTACCATGCAGTAGAATTTCTTTGCATACAAAACATTCAATTTACCAATTAAACTTCGATGTGTTACTACATAATTCATGTATATGGGTGGTAGGATTTTGTCGCTCCATCCCCCCAACTTCATACCACCTCCCCCGACAATTGCAGTAGCATGCCCCTCATGGTCGCAGGTGGATTCTGCAAAGAGGACATGTGCATACCCTGCAAAAGTGGTTCCAGGTCCCAATAGAAGCCGCCCCTTAGCATTGCTCATGCATGCAATATCCCCTCAGTCCCGGTTACAGAGACCCAACTCCCTTCTGGCCATCAGCCCAACCTGACTGAGTGGCCCTTTACTACTAGCCCGACAAGCAAAATGGGAGCCCAACATAGGTAGCCAGCCATCCCTGAGCCCTGTAACACCACCATCTCTAGCCTCCTTCCCATTCTTCCATAGCCAGTCTCAATTCCCTACCAGGTTTCATGCCCACGATAATTCTCCTCCTTACTCCTCATTCCTAGGTCCCTGTAAACCCCCCTTCGGTTGTGCATGGTCATAAGACAAAGGTTTCCTCCCAGAATATGGGTGTATAGGCAGACATTATCCCCATAACCCAAACCCCTGGCTTCTACAGCAACACAACTGCATGCTCCTACACTATGCTCCCTACCTAGAGCCATCATAATTCCCATACGGGATAGGAGTATCTCAAAGCAGAGCGAGATGGTAAGGATGCCCAGTGGTTTCCAAAGGCATAAGCAGACCAATGCCACCAGCTTACGCCCTCAACCCCTACCATCCTTACGTTCCTTCCCCAATATTTGTTCCCTCTCCCTCAGACGAAACTAGAAATAGGGGAACATAATCAGATGAGAGAGATTACCAATAACATACTCGGTTTCCTTCGCTTGCAGACAGTGGAGTTTCTTATGCTCGTGGAGCCACTAAACCAGCCTGTCACTTCAATTTCCTTGCAGTCAGTCATTCTGGTGCTCACTACACTTCTCTCCAGGGAGATTAGAGACTAAAACGCTTCCCCTCCTTTCGTTTCCACCTTTCCTAAATGCACTGTCCATCATCATGCAAAGGGCCACCGCCCCCATCGCCTCGAGCATGTGGGGGGTGGTGGTTCTATAACTCACAGTACCAACCATTATCATCGCCTTAATAAGGTGATCCATCGGCTCGCACCCCGATCGGGGAATAAACGTTTTTTTTAAATCTCCTTTTAAATTTCACTTTAATTGTTATGAATTAAATTAAATCAAGAATATAACTCCAAAAAAACAATCCCAAGTGACTATTGAATACCTCCTTTTTGAACATTTAAACAATGTGCCCTTCTTAAAATTTTCTTTGGCCTTGAATTTCTTACACTAAATTTTCGGATCACGACAGTGGGGAAATTCTACTCAAAAAACTTGTGGCTGTGGTGGTGGCTACAATATTGCGTGAACGTTGAATCTCATGGCATGCTTGTGGTTGACGATGATGAATTTTCTAATTGGTTAGGGGCACTGACTTGATGCTATGGCTCGATAGCCACGAAAAATACTTTCCACTCGCTGTGACTTATTACTCACACTATGTCATTCTGCAAGCTGAGGCTACATATTTTTATCTCATTTGGTTATTTAGCTTTGATATTAATTGAAAGGTAGAGGAACTAAAACACAAATTTCACACACAAAATACACAAAAGAAGATTATCTTGACAGGAATATCCCAACATATTTGATTATCTGTTTTATTTCAATGTGGTAGTCCGACCTCTTCATGAAACACAATTAAAATAACAATTCAGTTGATGGAATTGGGTGCCAGGGACATTATAACATTTGAAATTATGAATGGTTTCTTCTCATGGGCAGTGAGTTGATGCTGAAATCGCAAATAAAAATAAGGGCCAGTAGAGATATTGTTTTGATTTTCATATATTTTCCAAGTTTGTTAATTCCTTTATCTCCTAGAAGTCCAACACCATATTGAGTTTGCAATTGATAGACCACAATTTCTTTAAAAGTATTTGAATAACTTTGAAGATCCAGATGGGACACAATTCTCAGCCACCTGGATGCTGCTTTCACCCAACGAATGAAGTATTGTTCACCCACTATCTGAAAAGAAAAGTATATGGGAAGCCTCAACTGTGTAGTGCCATTTCAGAGGCCATTGCATGTCTAGAGGAACATGCTACACTTACTGTGTCTAATTATACAAATATGAGTTGTGTGAAATATATAATAATTTTCTCATGCCTGTTGAACCTCACTTGAAACATTCTCCAATTTCTTTAATCTGACAAAACCTTCGCCTTTTCCGCTGCTGGATGGTGTTCTATTTCCTTTGAAAGAGTACCGCCTGTATTGAAGAAACATCAAATAGTCAAAACATTGTCATTTTCCCATTCACCTCGCTCCTTGTGTATGCATATTTTTCGCATATCCACCTTTAGTCAGGAATAATGTTGAAGTCATTAATAATTTTTTTAGTTTTTTTCATAGCAATATAATTTTGGAAAAAATTATGATTTTTTTATTCACTATTTTAAATATATCTAACTCTGGATCTATCGTGCCTTTAGACATATCAAAACTTTAAAAATGCAAACGTTACCCCAAATTATTAATCCAAAATTATAAAATCTAATAATATCAATATCATAATATATTAATATTAGATTTACTATTAATATTATAGTTAATGATTTTTTTGCATGGCACCATAATAGAATTTACAATAAAACTATATCAAATTAATATTTTCAAATATTCCAACTTTGACGTGGAAATATTTATGTCTTTAGATATTTTAATATATCCATAAGATATAGTTTTTTTATTTTCAAGATTTAGTTTACAAATATTTAATTAAAAGAAATATTAAAAGATTTTGAAGCGGGATTCTTTGTGATGAATGTAGTTTTTTATCTATATACTTATATTTTCATTTTTGTTTTGGACCAACATCAATTTGTTTATTATTATTATTTTATTGGAGGCATGACACACACATCCCCTCATATTGGGTTGTAGAATGTTCTTGTCTAAGCAAAATTTTTTATTTTTTAATAAATAAATAAATTTAACACCCTCTTAATTACTTTGAATATAATAAATAATATAACTTAACACCCTATTTAATTTACAATTTCTAATATATATATATATATATAATATTATATATATTTATATATATATATAGATATATATATTGGTATTGATCATCACACGTCTCTATGACACCATTGTCACCCACCTAGAACTGTGTTGGCACCCGATGTTGATCATGGCGCTGCTTGTACTTAACATTGGCTCTGTTTAAATATATCATGGACTTGCTGGCAAATGTTTTGAATGTGCTCAATGAATGAAGCGGACACAAAACAAGAATTCTCTCATTAAAAGCACTAGTTATGTTGCAATGAATTTTACATGCAAGGAGCTATTTCTTTGCGATTCTCCGTCCAAAAGGGATCACCAGACAACAAAAGGATAAAAGGTTAATGGATAGATAGATCAATCCCAACCCAATTCTCACACATGCAACATGCAATCAATTCTATATGCTATAAGGAAAAGGAATGCACCTGGCCTCCTCGTAGGTTGATGAAGGGTTTTGAGTTCGTTACAGTATCACAACTCTCCACTTGAATGATCTAAATCATCCACACTCGATTTCAACACCCGCACACAACCACAAACGCTCAAGGATGACAAGTGATCTTCCTCGAAAGATCGTCAACTCAAAACATCATAGAATCAATATATGTAAGTGCTGCAAACATGTAAATACAGGGAAGGGACATATATTTTCATTAATCCAAAACCAAAGTACAGATATATATTCGCCCTAGTTCGCCTCTCCAAACTCTGACAGAGTTTCCCCACTACAATAGGAAAAGATCTAGGAAAAACCAAGACTTTTGAAACATAAGCCTCACAAACTCTATCTCTCTCTCAGAAATTTGAAGTCACAACATGAACTTTGGATCAAGATTCTCTGACTCTAGCTTCACCCTCTCAAGTGGTCAAGTGTAAATAGGACGAAGATAGCTCCTAAGAGGATGAATGTGGATGCTTAGGACGATGAGAATTTATGGAAGCTTCTCAATGATAAGTCTTGGCTAGCTCAAATAGGTGATGAGTCTAGTTGATCTCTTAGGAACCACGAGACTCTAGAAATATTCCCTAGTCATAGGCATAGAATAGGGAGAAAAAGGCTGCAGTTGCTCTCATAAGGTAAACTCTCCAATGTCTTGAAGGCTCCAGTTGCTCTGATAAACCATCATTCATGCAATTGGGTATCATGAGTGGAAAAGGAAGGTCTGAGGCCTAGGAAAAAGGTGAATCAGCATGATGTCTTAGAGGAACTAACCCTAGGGAGAAAAATAGGCTGATAACACTTCATTTTTCTTATTTTCCTTATTTCTCATAATTAAATTCCAATTATTTCCTCTTTTCCTTTGCTAATTCCTTTGCCAATTTCCATAGCCATTATTAAACCACAAGTGATGCCCATTATAATGTTTTCCCAACATTCAATTTGGAATATGTGCCCCTTGACCTTGGTCTTATTATTTTTGCTTTTTGTTATCCTTTATTACATGAAACTTTCACTCAGGATGTTACAATGTTATTGTTTATAACAAAAATAGGCCACACTAAGTAAGTAGTTATGAGCTCTCCAAATGGATTGACATTGTCAGCCACTAATGAAAGCCTAAGATTCTAAGGTTCAGGTTTAAAATGTGACCACATTTCTACTATCCTCTAAAATGCAGATCCATCTGTAGGTATTCAAAGAACACCATCTTCACTTCTATTCTTTGTATGGTAATCCATAAATTGTGATATGCTTTTGCACTTGAACAATTTCTGCAAATGTGGAATTAGGGGAATATAATGAAGAATTGTGTGAGGCACCTTTTTGTTACTTGATTGGTTCAATATGTACTAATTTGAAATTTCGAGCATTCTTCTTTTGATGCATGATCTCCATATTATAGAATATGACCATCAAAACATGCATGAATAGCTTGATAATCCATTCCAGTATCTTTCATAATGACACGTAACTCTCTACATGTGTGACGTAAAATATTTGTCAAAAGTAACAAAAATTCACCTAACAATCTACAAAATAATTGAAAAAAATAGTACTAATTAATGTAATGAATATTAATTGTACATATTGCATCCAAATTATACAGATGATCAACTAACAATAAAAATAGAGGAAAAAATAAAACCTTTATCATCATGTACTAAATGTGAAAAAATATATTAAATATCTTAGGAGTTGTGTGACACAAGTGTTTGACAAACCATGCATAACTTTTAAGTTCACCAATAACAATATAGTAGAGATAAGACTTGTTTTATATCCTTTATAAAGAGGTTGTCTTGCCTTCTCAAGTATAGGTATCTAAAAAACACCATCAATATTTTCGTCATGGTCATCCATTCTAGCATTATTGAATGTATCCTGGATCAATATATTTGTCCCATCTTCTTCAATTGTGTTATTAGAATCATCATCTTCTTCCATAGGGTCTTTAACTTGATGTTCAATATTCACTCCATGTTCCTAAACATGCACTTTTACAACCACATCTTCCTCCATGGGAAGTGCCCTAGGGGCCTTTCCTTTATAATTACAAATAATCAAGTAATATTAGTGTATATAACAAATATTAAAATAATACAAATGTTTACAAATATAATATAGAAAATCAAATACAACAAATACAAAGGAAAAGAGAGCTTGGGTGAGAGTGGGAAACAAAGAAAACAATTCAATGATGAAATATTGTCACACAAGAATCCTTTTTTGTGGACCCAAGGATCCATGCTTGAAACCAATCCCACAAACATCGATGATGAGATCAATAAGATGGAAAAAGTAGCAACTAGCTTGAATAAAATCTTAAAATAAATTGAATACTATGGTTATACTTACAGTGTGAAGGGGGAAGCCCCTAGGAATCTCAAATCATAGCAATCTTAAATTAAAAGTTGAACTAGCTGTAATAGATGAATAACCATAACCATGTATTAAGATGCGCTAATAGAAATAAATATGTAGAAAATTAAACTTGTGCATTTGAAAGGAAACATTAAAATACTATATACAACATTATACAATAGTTCACATAAGTGAAGAAAAGAAAGCTCACTTTGAAGGAAAACATGAAAGGTGCATATGAATAAGGTACATAATGAAAACAACATGATACTTATGTTAGGATTATCATTTTATTGATAAATAAATCTTCATAAAACCAATTGACAACCTTTATTTATGAGACTACTTACTATTCAAAATCAATAAAAACCTAGTGGGAGAAGCCTCGAGCGGTGAGAAATATTTTGAAGGGTTTTTCACCTGAGATGTTTGAAAGGATTATAAAATCATGGTTGAGTTAGTCTCAAAATATGACAAAAATAAAAAATTATCATAATGAAAGAAAATGACCTTACAATTCCAAAATTTCCACTAATAAATCATCCACATATTACATTCAATATTGTATCAACAACATGCACACACACATAACATGTACACTATCATAGAATTGTAACAACCATATATGACTATCGAAGATTTTCCACAATTATCCATTCATTTGAATTCTCAAATTAACATTCATACATATGATACAACCATCCATATCTTCTTCTACTTATAAAAATGCATGCAAGGTTACAATCAGATACAACATAGTTAGCAAGGTGTGGACAAGCATATAGTAACATAGGACCAAAGTCAAGGATGATATATACATGAACAATTCATGTTGGAAAACAATATATATAATATGACATAGATGCTTAGGTTCTCAATAGCATCTTTAACAATCACAATAGGGTATGATAGCAACAAATGGACGTCAATAAAGTAAAACATATGGGTGGGTGAAATTACAAGAAAATATACAATATATCTTATTTTTTTAACCCCAATTAGCATATCAATCAAATATATTAATGCTCATACATAGGAATATCCATCCCTTGCCATCTATGGCACATGAAAATATATGTTTTATTTTATCCTTTCATATATAATGAATAGCTTAGCAAGGGATGATATTCATGCCCCCCTTCAAGGTGTCCATACTCTATACAATTTGTTTTAGTTGTTTTTATTAAAATTCTCCTCCTTTTATAGCCCCTACACTTTTTATAAGGGAAATAACATTTTTGATCACCCAGTGCATCGAATGTAGATCTCACATCTCCTTGTCCTCTTAGAGGAATGTTATATGACATTTTTCCTTTATACCAAACTTTCAATGATGATTATATTCAAAAATCATCCTTGGTAGTGTTTAAGTAATGCAATTAACCAAAATATATAAAATATTTTTTGTTGACTATAGAGACATTGTCCAATGGACAAGAGTTTTGAATTAGTCAAATGTTCGGTATTATATATATATATATATATATATATATATATATATATATATATATATATTATATATATATATATATAGATATAGATATATATAATTGACTTGATCAAACGTCGTGAGATATCCAACAAAAATTGAATGTCCATCGTGATATCCAAAGAAAATTTAATTTTCATCAGATATTCGATGAACATTAGATATTTTCTTTAAAAAAATGCAAAAATTGCAAGTAAAACCTGACAGTAAGACCAAATTGTCAAAGTATGACACCAGATTTTTTGTCCATATGTACTAGTGACAAGCCTTTTATATGTGTAACAATATTGGTCATATGGAAAGAGATTGTAAGTTATTTGACTCCTCAAAGAAATCTAGGCAAATGGAAGAGTTTACTTAGAGCAGGTTGAAAAAGAAGGTAAAATAAGAAGCCCTCATCAAGAAAAAGCATACCAAGGCTTGGAAAAGGAAAGAAGAGTAGTAAGTGACTTCAATGAAAAATTGAAGTCAACATGGTCTTAGGGGGAGCATATAGCAATGCCTTGAGTTGCATGAAGAATTGTTGAAGATGAAGTGCAGTAGCAGAAGAGTAGCGTGTCCAAAATCCTAAAAGTAATGTTAATTGCACATGATAAAGCAAAACCATGAAAGGTGTATGAACTTAGAGGGAGTTGTACAAGAAGAGTTGTTTGTTCAAGGAAGCTACAAACGAAATTTTTGAAAATATTTTTAGTTTTACTCATATTCCAATTAAGTAGCAAATCAATGCATATATCCTCATATGTTTTTGTTTATGAATTGGTATATTAGATGATAAAATTTAGTTTGATAAACCTCTTGTATGGTGCAAGGAGGCATGAGAAAAGGAGAAGATAAGATCAATAAACTACGTTTTGGAGTAGCAACCATGGCGCTAAACCCTTCAAGGGGGGATGAGGCCAGGAAATGGAGATGGTGTTTCTTTTAGGGGGAGATTATCTAACAGTTATTGAAAGATACAAGGATAGCATATTGTTGGAATCGGTTGACATTGATGTCACATTTTTTGTAAGTGCCAATAGCAGGAGTTTGGTTTGGTTTCTAATGTTTGGTTTGTAGGTGTGGTGTAGTAGATATTGGATAATTGTTTCATCAGAGAGACATTTTCAACATGGATTTCAAAAAGTTATGATATTGATTTGCCATTAATTTCAAAGGGGGATAAGGAAATCCACCACAAGTTGTTAGCATTAGATGGCTTTGGAGAGAGTTCAACATCAGCCAGTTTTAGCAGACGATGAAGCTGTTGGCGATTATGGCTGCCACCAATTTCAAAGGGGGAGATTATTGGTAATGTTGTGTTGGAAGAAACATGAATGTGTTGTAATTGATATAAACAATGACATATATATGAGTAGAATGGTTCGTAGTGATTCGATTAAGTGAATGATCTGACAGAAGTTTGTTAGGCAGAGGAAATTGATTAACCATGGTTAATCTACGTCTGCAACGTAGATTTCTAGATCATAAAATGCATATGTAATCTAGTTTATCCATTCATAATTCGCGTCTACATTCCCATACATGGAAAACCAAAAACCACGTTCTTCGTCGAGGTATTCTCTAGTGGTTTTCGTGTCAACTCATTGGTTTCATAATTGGTTCAAACACTACCATGGAAATACCTGTGGTATCTGAATAGGCTTACCTAATATATATATATATATATATATATATATATATATATAATATATAGATAGATAGATAGATAACCAAAAACCACGTTCTTCGTCGAGGTATTCTCTAGTGGTTTTCGTGTCAACTCATTCGTTTCATAATTGGTTCAAACACTACCATCGAAATACCTGTGGTATCTGAACAGGCTTACCTAATATATATATATATATATATGGAGAGAGAGAGAGAGAGAGAGATGAAATGGCATGAGAGAACATCATCTAAGTGATCTAGGTAATGATTCTCGTGTTTTATTTGTTCTAGTAATAGGAATGATGAAGGAATGCCTAAAAATATTTCAATTCTAGCATTGAAGCATGAACCATCAATGTCATTAAGTGCTTGTGTTCTTAAATGGTCATCTTGAGTATGTTTTGATCTGCGTTGTTGTTTTTCTTATGTGTCATGGCACAGGTACCATCCTCAATCTAACATGATGCATGGAGGAAGCGAGTGATGCCTCAGACTTGGTGTGTGATTGGGTGATCAAAGTTTTCTTTTCTAATGAAATCACATCCTCCTTCTTGGTACAGTGCGATCAGATTTCACATAATTTTGGTGGAAGGAGGGTCTATTTTCCTAAGAATTAAATTTAATGTAATAGTTATTTGATGCATTTGTGAAATGATTAGTTTGATTTTGCTCAGAGTGATGTTCTGATGTTAGCTCCATATACTGCTAGTGTAGCCCCTTATTGTTATTATTTCAACCCCCTTATTGTATTCTTGTGCCCATGTAGTCCCCATATTGTTATTATTGTGCCCCATAGAATCCCATTATTGTTATTGTTGTGCCCTTACATTATTATTGTTATGTTGGCTCTCATTATATTGTGATCCCTTAGACTCCTATACATAGAAAGGAGGTCTTGTCATTTGTATCATCCAAGAATTTTCCATTTATGGAATGTAAAGGAGGTTCCCCCTTGAAAAGGATTATTTTGAAGTCGTTTATCTATCTCTTCTTCTATTTTGTGGGTTGGTTGCATAACATTTGGTATTAGAGCTTTGGATTCTAGTGTTTCACTACTTCAAACAAGCCATCGTGGAATTTTCACTATATCATTTTTCTATGACTTTTAAGAAGCTAAACGTAAAACCCATTTGAGCCAAAATATTGATGAACCTAGTGCCTGAATTTTAGATCTTGGCTTGCTATGTTTTCGGAGATATGATCTAAGGAAATTAGGGCTTTTGCAGTCCCCAAAATTCCATCATGAATAGGCCATCGTGGAATTGTCGCTATAAAGTTTTTTCTACAAAGATTTGGAAGCTTTAATTAAAACCCATTTGAGCCGAAATCGTTTTTCACCTCAGGTATAGATTTCAGAACTTTGTTCGCTATATTTTTGGAGATATGATCCAAGGAAGTTATGGTTTTTACCGGCTCCCGAACTTCATCTAAAAGAGGTGACATTGGGAAAAGTGTCATAAATTTCTCTCCGAGCATCGGATTCAAATTTCGTAAAAAACGACATAAATAGGATGGACTGTAGTGTTTTGGGTATCATTTTCATGGCTGAAGGTAAAAACAGTGACATGTGGCACTTCGTACAAGTTCTCTCTATGGAACTAGTCTATAATTAGGTCATCATAGAAAATTGGGCATAATGCTTTCCTGAAGAATCCAAACTTGATCAGACCTATGGGTTTGGAAAGAGGACTCAAAGGATACCACAATATGAAATTTAAGAACTTGAAGATCCAAAATTACAGAGTTACAATTGTTTCAAAACGGAGCTCCTAAAAGCAAGAAAAAGATATATGGGGAAGTTTGATGGCAAAGATCCGGTAACTTGGATACTACAGATGGAGCAATATTTTGATCTACATGATGTGAAACTGTTACAAAAGGTACGTATTGAATCTTTATATTTAGAACCAAATCAGTTTGTATGGTATAGAGGTCTTTTTTCTCATAAACCACTTGTCACCTGGTCAATTTTCATGGAGGAAATGATAGCACATTACGAGGATACAAAGAGAAACACCTTCTTTAGCCAATTGATAAATCTCAACAAAAGGGTTCAATGGAAGAGCACATTTATGACTTCCAAAAAATGAATATAAGGGTAAATGATATTCCAGAGAAGCAAAGGATTAAGGTCTTCATAGGGACTCTAAAGGATAACATTCAATATGAGGTTCGTCTTTGGGAACATGATTCATTGGAGAAGGCATTCAGGTTGGTAAGAAAATTTGAAAAAAAAAATTATGGCAACAAGGAATCCTACCACTCACAACTATAAAGATGGAATTTTGTTTCTCCTAGTCTTCCACAATATACAAGTTTGACACCACAACAATTGGAATAAAAAAGAGAAAACGTGCTTTATTATAGTTGTAATAGCAAATACACTAAAAGTCATAAGTGCGCTGAGAAGAAATTATTATACATAGATTCTGAAGAGGAGGAAGAAAAGGATCAAGAAATGTCAAAAGAAGAGGATATACACCAAGAACCAACACTAGAGAAAGAAGAAATAAATCTGACCATATCTTGTAGTGCATTGGCAAGAATTACCACTCCTCAAACTCTCAAGATAGACGGACAAACGGAGATAGTGAACAAATGTTTGGAGGGATATATTTTTTTCTTTGTATATGATAAAAAAACATAATGGGTCAAGTGGTTACCTCTACTTGAATGGTGGTATAACACTTCATCAAAAATGACACCATTTATGGCACTTTATGGATATCATAAACCATCCATCACATCATCTATAAGAGAAAATTCTAAGGTTCAAGCAATGGAAGATCACATCAAGCATCAACAACAAGTTCTTCAACTCTTAAAGGATAACCTGACTTTGGCGCAGAATCAAATGAAACAACGGGCAGATCAACATCACAACAAAATAAGTCTTGATGTAGGCAACTGGGTATTTTTACGGCTATAACCATACAAAAAAATGTCCCACGAGCAAGCTAAGATGGATAATAAATTATCACAAAAGTACTATGGTTCTTACAAGGTGTTGCAAAAGATTGGTACTATGGCATTGGAGCTTCCCACATCTTCCCAAGTGCACCCAGTTTTCCTTGTTTCATGCTTAAAGAAGGTTATAGGTGACAAGCTCTCAGTTCAAACAATATTGTCGGAACTTGATGAGGAAGGTAAAATCATATTGGAACCTAAAGCAGTCAAGGAAATAAGAACCCGACAACTATGAAATAAATCAATTTCAAAGTATTTCATCAAGTGGAAGAACTTAACCGCTAAATATTATGCATGGGAGGATGATAATTTTATACAGAAGCATCCAGAACTACTCGAGCATTGAGGACAACACTTTTTGAAGGAGAGGTGCATGTTAGGTCCCTATACTGCTAGTGTAGCCCCTTATTGTTATTAGTGCAACCCCCTTATTGTATTGTTCTTCCTATGTATTCCCATATTGTTATTATTGTGCCCCAGAGAAGCCCACTATTGTTATTGTTGTGCCCTTACATTATTATTGTTATGTCGGCTCTGATTATATTGTGACCCCTTAGACTCCTATATATAAAAAGGAGGTCTTGTCATTTGTACCATCCAATAATTTTTCATTTGTGGAATGGAATGTAAAGGAGGTTTCCCCCTCGAAGAGGATTATTTCGGAATTCATTGATCTATCTCTTCTTCTATTATGTGAGTTGGTTGCATAACGTATGATGGGTGCGATAAATTTTGATCTAGAAGTGTGGTTTCAGAAAGATGATCACTGCTGCAATTTGGCATATTTTCTTTATTTTGAAATGATGAAGCGGTCTCTCTTCTTATAAAAAGGGGAAATGGGTGAAAGAGGATCCTGGATCTGATTCAAGCAATGAAGCAGTGGAATTAAGTGTGGTATGATATTCAAGGGTGTTGATCTAATCTATGATGACTTTGATCTGTAGTTTGATGGCTCATAATAGTGATGGGTTGGTTTGGGTATGCAACAAGTGTAACAAGTCTGTAATGCGGTGATGCAATGTGAAGATCGAAATTGAGCAATGGAAAAAAAAAAATATCTACCAATGATCTTGTGATTCATCAGTTAAGAAGTAAGTTGATGTTCCTCCCATAGTTAAATCAACCATTAATGTCTTGACCAAAGTTTACTTATATTACCAACTAATATTAGTACAACGAGTTTGTTGCTATATAGTCTCTTATTATGGTATTGAATCAACAACATATTCAATAGTGTTACTATTGAAGTATCATAGAGGCTAGTATGTTCATAAAGGTGTTTCTCATCAGTGCTTGAGTCCATGCCTATTGTCGATCTAATGTGATGTTATTAACAAAGTATATGATTATGTAAAATGAATGGTGAACATAGCTACTACTTGATGTTCATATTTGGTTCAAGGTTGTTGAAAGATGAGCTCTTTAGTGTTCAGAGGTTGTGGTGCTTAGTAAGACTGATTTCCATATGCACATATTGCTTTTTGATAGTCATTTCTGAGTCATTTGATGGTGATTACGCACAAGCTTGTGACTAAACTAATATAATTCATTAGAGTGGTCTCAAAATAGTGTTTCTACTAAGGATGATTTTAATTGCATGGTTTATTTCTTGAGGGATGAAGAGAATATTGAATGAAAAAGTTTTTATTCTTACCGGGATTGTTACAAAAGTATGAATTTTCTCATTGCCAACCTTGTAATATGTCCATTAAGTTCATGATGGTTGATTAGGGTTAGAGTGTCTTAATTATACAACTGTTTACTGAAGGGAAAAACTGGTTCATTATTGCTTCTAGGGTTTGAATGTTGATGGAAAAGATCAGGGCATTCCATGTGGGGTATGATTGTTAAGAGTTGTTGAGCTCTTCATTGTACAGGGTTCACTCTTATTGTACTCTAGGGTTTGAATTATTGTGTTTCCATGTTGCATATTATTGAGAACTACTGTGATGATGATTATTATATTGGCTAGTTGAAATTCAAAGTTGCTTGTTGAGTTCTTTGTTGTTGGAGGAGTTTGTGTGATAGGATTTCATGAGAACTTATATTGTAGGGTTGTGTTAAATGAAAGTGTTAGTAGAGCTATGTTATGACTATCTTATCTCGGGGTTTGTATTGAAGGTGTTGTCACAGGGACGTAAAATTTGAGGGTGTAAGCCTATAACATAACTCATAAATGTAGTGTATCGTATGTTGATGACAGAGTTGTGTAATGATCTAACTATCCTTGAGTTCCTGTTGCTAATTGATGAGAGTCAATGTATTGTTTCTGAGGTGGATTACTACTGATAAGAGAGTATGTTGTTTGCTGCTCAGAATATATGTGTGTGAATGAGGGTGATTGTGATATCTTGCTAGTATGAAGTATGGCTAAGTGAGGATGTCAGATTGGGTGTGTTCAACTAGGGTTTGTGTTGTTGAGCTTAATCATGTATTGTTGAGTATGATGGTGTTGGTTGAGTTGGTATACTGTTGAGTATGTTGTTGAATAATATCTTGCATGAGCATGATTACATGTTGTCATTGTTAATGACAAAGATCAGATTGTTGTTGTTATAAGTAGCTTCTAGGGTTTGTGTCATAGAGATCAAATTGATTATTGATTGTTGATGAAAAAGTATAGTTGTTGATGGAAGAGTTTTTATATTCCTGACAATGTGTGCATTAATTAGAACAAAAGCCTTGATGCAGAGATGGTTTATAATAAAATTAGTTTTATGTCTACAATTGACGATAGTGGATGTAGTTTGACAATGTATTGAAACAAGGTCCATGGTGCTTAGGGGATTGGTGCCTCCAACAAGTAGACACTTGCAAAATCAAGGACTGGTTACTTCCTTCATGTGGGTGCTTGAGAACAATTAAAGGGCCAATGCCTCCAACGGATCAATGTCTACAAATAGTTAAGAAGTTGGTGTTTCCAAGCAAGTGGATGCTTGCATGCAGATAGGTGCTTGCAAACTCATTTGGGGGTTCGTGCCTCCAACATATCGGTGTTTCTAAGTTGTTATGGGAATCAATACTTCCATCATGTCATAGCCTAGAGCGAGTGGGTGCTTGCATGATATTGAGGTTGGTACCTTGCAAGTTGGTGCTTGTACACTAACGAGTGTTAGTGATTGATGTAATGAAAGATTATATCTAAGAAAAAAATGACAAATGTTCGTGGCTTTTCCCCATAAGGATTTCCACCTAAAATCTCTTTGTCACATGCACATGCTTTTCATGGTGCTTTTATATTGTTTTATGTTGTTCTTTTCATGATTTTATGATGAATGGTGTAATGGTTAAAATTGGTAGCAAACAAAATTGATTAATAAACCTTGATATTGATTCACACCCCCCTCTTCTCAGTATGAACTTGGTTCTCATCATGAGGTGTTGAGGAGGGTGTTTTAACAAATAACATGTATCCAAATGAAAAAAACACAAATGCGACTATTATGGCTTGGTTCTCATCATGAGGTGCTGAGGAGGGTGTTTTAACAAATAACATATATCCAAATGAAAAAAACACAAATGTGACTATTATGGCTCATCTGAATAATCACAAATGCTACTATTATGGCTCATCTTAATTTAAAAATTAAACGAATTTTAAATGTATGCTTTTCTAATCAAACATTGAGAAGAGCAATTTGAGTAGCTAAACTCTTTAATATTTATCAAACTTTTAGAATAGAGCATCACCTTCCTAATCACAAATGCATTGAAAATCACCTTCATAATCACAAATACATTGAAAATCATTTTCTAAATCCAGGAAAATATGTTTTGTAATGTGATGAACATGGAAAGGTTTTCAAAATTAAAAAAGATCATCATGAAATATGAGAGAGTGTTTTAAATGACAAATAACATATATCCAAATGACAAAATCACAAATGCTATTATTATTATGGCTCATCTTAATTTAAAAATTAAACTAATTTTAAATGTAAGTTTTTCTAATCAAATATTGAGAAAAGCCATTTAAAAAGCTCAACTCTTTAATATCTATTCAACTTTTAGAATATAGCATCACTTTTCTAATTACAAATACATTAGAAATCATTTTTTAAGTCTACAGAGGTACATTTTGTATTGTAGTGTGGTGAACATGGCTAGTTTTTTAAAATTTAAAAAGTCTATATACTGTAAAAAATAATTTCGAAAAACCTATTACTACTACATTTAATATTATTATACTAAATATAACTACAACATGTGTCTGGAAACTCGAATCTACATAATTAACAAAGAAAATTTTAAATAAAACTGCAACATGTTTCTGGAAACTTGAATTAACATAGTTGGAAAACGAATTGTTCAGCAATATGTGACTTACCAAATAAACTATGGGCACCTTCGCCTGCCCACAATCTCCTCTCTTCCAGCGCTTCCACCCGTCAATGGATTTCCGCAGGGTCACGAAAGCTGCCACGCCCTGCATCAAAAACGATTCCAAAACTTCCATGTCGTGCCACCTGTCAAGAAAGCTGCCATGTTTTACATTCAAACCCTTTCAAAACCTGTATATCGCCACGGAACAGCTGCATTCGGTCGTCGACTTGACAAATATTAAAAGATTATGAAGGTGGCAGTTTTCAAGCCACCCCCATGGACGAATCTGGCTTTTGAAGGATAACGGGCAGATAAATTGAATTGGGATTTGGAAGTGGAAAGAATTAGATTTTTGATACTTTAATTCTCTCGAAAAGTAACTTAAGTTCTCATTCTTAATCTTCTTCCATGACATTTGATTCGAATCAGAGCAATGGACTAAATTTTACCTAAATTAATTAATATCTCATAAATGATAATATTATTTTGAAAATCATACAAAGAGTTAAGGATTAAGTTAGATAGAATGTTTTTTTTCTAAATTTAGTGGAAAGTCAGAGTATAAAGTAATATGTGAGGGTATAGAATTTCTTTTAATATGATAAGAGTTGTCTTTAGTGTTAGGGTGGAAATTAGTGGAAAAATTTAAGATGAAATTTTGATTTTTATTATTTAAATTTGGAAAAATTTGAGGTTAAATCTTGAGTTTTGTTATTTAAACTTATTTTTTACTGTATATATGGATTCAACACCTTGAAACATTTTTACGGCACTTTAATTGTGCAAAATTTACCCATCAAATTTGTAATTTCAATAAATTTCTGTGAAATTTTATTAAACCGGAAAAATTTTCAAAAAATCATCTTAAAAACAACTAAAATATATTATTAAAGACAACTAAAATATGTTATTCAAAATTATAAATGTATTATAATACGTGAAAAATTGGAGAAAAATATTTAAAAATTTTATTACCACGCTATTTTGTGGGACATGTTGCATCGGAGGGTGTTATTAATGCTTAAGACAAGTAGCCTTGGTGAAGCATGGCCAGTCCACGCCTGAATTTTCCTTGGTTATAAAGAGACATTACCAGGAGGGACATCTTGTGGCCCTTGGATATGTATGAACAGATTGAGAGGCATGAGGATTTCTTTATATAGAAGGCTTTTTAGTTTTATTATATGATTTTGGTGGAATTTTTTAGGTCTTTTTGAAATTTTAAAATATTTTTGTACACGGTGTCACCATGTGTTTTTAAATTACGTTTTGGAAGAGGTAAAAGTTTTGAGAGCGTTTTTAATTTACTTCACTTTTAATAGTGGATATGTGAGCTGGGCTATATGGAGATAATTAGAGCTATTTAATGGTGTTTATTGTTTGGTAAATTTGAGATTCAAAGTTTGTCTATCAAATGTTTTACAGCAAATTGACAACATTGGCTAGCTTGCTGCTTGAATCTACATCAGCTCTTGAAACGTCACTATTTATGGATTACCAGCCGAGAATAATATATATGGTTAGATATTTTATTTTTCTTACTTATATTGTTACTGGTCTTGATGGTGTTGTTTTGGTTGTGGTGAATTTTAAGAAGAATTGATCACGCTCCTTTGGAAGTGCCAGCCCTTGATGCTCAATTGTGATGTAAGATATAGGAAGATAGAAACCTTTGCACTGTTGTATTGATAATATGTTGTTTTTATTGACTTTTGGGACTTGGAAAAACTTGTTTCCTTCACTAGTGAGAATATTAGAAGGATAATCTATGACAAATAGTGCACAGGACATCGTTTACACAAATTATTTTGCTTATAGTACCCTTAACTCTATTTTTTGCTATCTCTGAAAGCGTTTATCTATCATCTGTATTGAATAAGGTACCACAGGGAGGTTGGTGTCCCTTCCTAATTGCAGCAATTTTTCTGACCATAATGTTCTCTTGGAACTATGGAAGGCAGAAAAGTATAAATATTTAGCATGGAGAAAACTCAGCATAGAAGGTTTGAATGGATTGCTTACCAGGGTGAATTTACATGTACTAGGAATTTGTTTCTTCTGCAGTGACCTTATTTCCGGCTTACCACTGATTATTGAGAATTATGTAAAGAATGTGGTGTCTCTGCATGAAGTTCTTGTCATTGTCACCATAAGAAGGGTTTCGGTCAAGACAGTGCTTTTGTCAGAGAGATTTATGGTTGGAAAACTAGAGCTGAAGGCTGTATATAAATGCAGAGCCCAATATGAGTACCAGTCTATGTTCCCACCAACACGCAATGCTGCATCTCCATCACTCTAGAATAGAAACTTGACGATATTCCCACCAACACGCAATGTTGCATCTCCATCACTCTAGAATAGAAACTTGACATCTGGAATTGCAGAAAAATCATATCAGCTGGAAGGCCTAGCTGCAAAGCATTTCTGGGGTGTGTAAAGCAATTTAAAAAAAAAACGTCTAGCAGTGGGAAACATTCTAGGGTACTTGATGTTTTACTAGCTTAAAATTATAATTAAATTAAATCAAAACTTTATTCTGAAATAATATAAAATTAGTATAAACTTGACTTACAATGATGGGGGCTTACATAAACAATGTCGTGCCGTTCGAAAGTTGGGATTCCTCGATGTTTGACATTAATCAACATGCCATTTGTTCCCTTCCATTCAAAAGTTCAAGTTGGTTTCCTGATCAAGAAAGATCGATTGCATCCCTCCTTTTGAGCAACTCAATAATGATAAATGACCGAATTAGCACTTCAACATATAAAAATCAGAATTGTGAAAAAACATATGTTTTGTAATGTTGCTTCTCGCCCATGCTTTTGTTCTCTTTAGAAAGTGATGTTCCTAGCATTTCTCCAAAGGGAAATTTTGACAATTTTCCAAACTAGTGCAGCTATAAAGACAACCAAAAATGTTAAAAATGAGTACTATAAAAGAAAGTGTCTTATGTGTCATGCAACAAGATCAGAACCGTCTTGTCAATAATCAAGCTTAACATACTAAACTTTTAACGCATCCATTCATGCTATCAAAGCAATATAGAATCTTGTATGAAACTTACCAGAGGTGAGCCTGCTCCACATGAAGAAGCTATGAGACAACTGACATATTCTCAGCATGTTTCTCCTTATTTCCGTGTGTCACAAGAGGCAACTTCTAGACCAATAGAGGATAGTATAGAGAAGCATTCAAGCCACACCCAAATAGTGCTCAAACTTCATCTTGTATTACCAATAATCCTGACAAGAGCACGTTCCGTTCCTAGATTGGGGAAAACGTATAATGTCCCTTACTACAATTTCACGTCCAACAATCTTAGAAATAAACTTGACAGCATTGTAACAGTCTCCACATACACGAAGGTTCTTTATTATTCGAATAGGGGCCCCAGGAGGTGTGCTCATAAGCCCAAATGCAATGGCTAGCTTCTCACTGTGATGGTAGAGGACATGTTCCTTATGTTTATCCTCCATATCATGGAGGACAAAGTTTGTGTTCAGTACATAACCTGCCTCCTCCATTGGCCCAGCTAATGTATTCAACATTGCATGAACTTCCTCTATTTGTGGGTGTGATCTATCTTCTGACATGAATGCATGTACTCTATTCTTGACCTCAATCCAGTTGAACCCTGGCTTCTTTTTAGTGTCTCTGTCTTTCATCATTTTTCTAACCTTGGCTGCATCATCCCACCTGTCAGCTGCAGAATAGATATTTGAAAGCAGCACATATGCAGAAGTTTTTTGTGGCTCCAAATGGAAAAGCAATTGTGCGACTTGCTTTCCTATTTCTATATTGTCGTGAACTCTGCAAGCACTGAGCAGTGCCACCCGGATACTGACATCAGGTTCAAATGGCATCTTATTGATGAAATCTTCTGCCTTTTCTAGACGACCAGCATGACCAAGAAGGTCAATCATGTAGGAATGATGATCCATTCTTGGTGTGATGTTATGTTCATGCCTCATCGAATGAAAGTAATAATGTCCTCGATCTACTAGACCTATATGGTTGCAAGAAAAGAGAACACCAAGGAAGGTTATGGCATCTGGCCTAATGCCTGTCAGTATCATTTGCTCAAAAAGTCTCAAGGTTTCCACCCCATCCCCATGCTGAGCTGACCAACAATCATTGCATTCCATGAGACAACATCACGCTCAATCATCTTCTCGAAAACTTTTCGTGCATCTTTTATGCCTCCACATTTGGCATACATAGTAACCAGGGCGTTGACCACAGACATGGGTGACTCAAAACCCATACAGAAAATGTGGGCATGGATGTGTCTTCCATGCTCCAGAACTGCTAGTTTGGCACACGCACTAACAATGCTAGCAAAAGTTTCCTCATTTGGCTTCAAACCAGTGTGTTGCATTTGAAAAAAGAGTTTTAGAGCCTCTTCACTATACCCATGTTGCACATACCCTGCAATCATTGCATTGCAGGAGATCACATCTTGTTCAGTCATTTTGTCTAACACTTGACGGGCATATTGTAGGTTGCCAGATTTAGCATACATGTCTACAAGAGCACTTCCAACGAACATATTTGAGTCAAAACCAGTCTGGATAATGTGGCCGTGAAGTTGTTTACCTTCTTCAAAAGCAGGTAAGCTGGAACTTACACTAAGAATGCTTGCATAAGTGAATTGATTCAGTTTCACACCTATCTGTTTCATTTGGAAACTAAGCTTTAAGGACTCCTGATAATGGCCATTATGTGCATATACTGCAATAATTGCATTCCATGAGATTAAGTCTCGTTCCTGCATTTTATCAAACACACATAGTGCATCTTCTATGGTTTGAGTTTTGGCATACATTGTAACAATAACATTGCACACGGAAACTTGGGACTGGAATCCACTTTTGATAATGTACGCATGGACCTGTCTGCCAAACCTCAAATCAATGAGAATAGCACACGCATTGATGACAATGACAAATGTCAACTCATTTGGCTTCATACCGGTCTGGTGAATTTGATTAAAAAACCTTGTGGCCTCGTCCGCTTGCCCATTTTGGGCATATCCTGCAACCATGGCAGTCCAAGAAACAATATTTCAAACCGGCATTAAATAAAAAATTTGGCGTGCACCATCTACTCTCCCATATTCGGCATACATATCAACAAGAGCAGTCCCAACAAATACATTTGACTCAGATCCAAGCTTAACAACCTGTCCATGAATTTTCCTCCCATATCCTAAATCCACCATGCTTGCACATGCACTTACAACGCTGGCTAAAGTGAACTCATCAGGTTTCGTGCCCATCCATTGCATCGGGCCATATAAATCCATGGCTTCAACCTGATCACCACATCGGGCATATGCCGCAATCATTGCATTCTAGGAAATTATGCTACATTCATGCATTTTGTCAAACAGACACCATGCATTTTCCACATACCCACATTTTGCATAACCTGTAAGAACCGTAGTCCATGGACAGACATCTCATTCAGGCAATGTGTCAAACACTTGGCATGCATCCTTAATTCTCCCACACTTCACATACATGTCAATCATACAATTCCACAAATAGATGCTTGGCTCAAAGCCGGTTTTAACTATATGGCCATGAACCCTCTTGCCCTCTGCTAGGGCTTTGCTATTTCCACACTCCAGCAAGCGACGAACATAAATATTAGGATCCACTTGAACAAACTTGCAATATGTAGAATTCAGAACACCTATATCATGGCTACTTCCCTATTCTTCTTTGGTATAATCTTTGAGAGCATAACCAAAGTCTCTCCGCTTATTCGCCCAGTACCTACACTCTAGATGAAACACCAATGTATTCAAAATGCTTCTCTAAGTATGATGATGGTGTCTGAGTTGTTTTAAACAGGTGAAATTCATAGCACTCAGTGCCATTCATCTTATCATAATTTCACCTGTTTAAAACAGCTCGGACACCATCATCATACTCAGAGAAGCATTTTGAATACATTGGTGTTTCATCTAGAGTGTAAGTACTCGGTACAAGTAAAGTTAGCTTCATGTTCTCACCCATAATGATTGCCTGGTTTGTGACCAACATCATGATAGGACAGTATAATATTGTGAAATATTATCCTGGAGCATTCAAGGCATTCAACCCATATTATATATACTATTACTTTCATGAATATCACTAATAAGGATGGGTGATGCTTGGAGGTGTAGTCTTATGTATAATAGGTATTGATTATTCGCATGATGATATGTGTCTCATTTTATCATACAGTATACTTGGAACTGTTTTCTAACTCAATTGATAAATCCATACCAATGATTTTCTCAAATAAAATTCATAACTTCATCCCAATTATTTATGTTAAAGCTATACAAATAGAAACACTAACATCAGTGCTTTGTTCTGACTGGATCTAGGTGCCGAGGCCATGTTTGCAGACTTGGGCCATTTCAACAAGAAATCAATCCAGGTCCAAGCTATATGTCAAGGGCAGAATTATTAGTATTTCATCATACCTGTGTGCTTCATCCTCAATTTTTAGTACCATAATGAGAAATTTGGGTTGTTTGTTGCAGCTTGCTTTCTGTGTGTTGGTTTACCCATCTCTGCTTATCACATATACAAGACAAGCGGCTTATTTGATAAAAAAACCCAGGGGACATAGGCTCTACATTTTACAAAGCAATACCACAGCCTGTGTATTGGTCAATGTTCATTGTTGCCACTTTAGCAGCCATTGTAGCCAGTCAAGCATTGATTACAACAACATTCTCAATCATAAAATAGTCCATGGCTCTTAGCTGCTTCCCTCGAGCTTATTTTCCACCACAGGGATGAAAAATGTTGCATTATTTCATATCATAATGTACTGATATTTAGTATATAATGAAAATTCTAAGCATTTACCATGTTTTAAATATGCATTCATTTTTAAATTTATGGTAGATTATCTACGTATGAATCCTAATTTGAAATCTTGGCATTGTAGAATAAGAATACCAAAGTTCTGTGATTTTTAGGTTATCATTACATAGGTAAAAGATGGACAAGATGTCATAATGTGTTTTTAAATTATGTTTTGGAAGAGGTAAAAGTTTTGATAGCGTTTTCAATTTACTTCAGTTTTGATGGTGGATATGTGAGTTGGGCTATATGGATATAATTAGAGCTATTTAATCGTGCTCATTGTTTGGTGAATTTTAGATTCAAAGTTTGTCTACCAAATGTTTTACAGCAAATTGACAACATTGGCTAGCTTGCTGCTTGAATCTGCATCAGCTCTTGAAACGTCACCACTTATGGATTACCAGCGGAGAATAATAGCATATATATGGTTAGATATTTTATTTTTCTTACTTATATTATTACTGGTCTTGATGGTGTTGTTTTGGTTGTGGCAAATTTTAAGAAGAATTGATCACGCTCCTTTGGAAGTGCCAGCCCTTGATGCTCAGTTGTGATGTAAAATATAGGAAGATAGAAACCTTTGCATTGTTGTATTGATAATATGTTGTTTTTATTGACTTTTGGGGCTTGGAAAAACTTGTTTCCTTCACTGGTGAGAATATTAGAAGGATAATCTATGACAAATAGTGCACAGGACATCGTTTACACAAAATATTTTGCTTATACTACCTTTCACTCTGTTTTTTGCTATCTCTGAAGGCATTTATCCATCATCTGTATTGAATAAGGTACCACAGGGAGGTTGGTGTCCGTTCCTAATTGCAGCAATTTTTCTAACCATAATGTTCTCTTGGAACTATGGAAGGCAGAAAAGTATAAATATTTAGCACGGAGAAAACTCAGCATAGAAGGTTTGAATGGATTGCTTGCCAGGGTGAATTCACGTGTACCAGGAATTTGTTTCTCTTGCAGTGACCTTATTTCTGGCTTACCATCGATTATTGAGAATTATGTAAAGAATGTGGGGTATCTTCATGAAGTTCTTGTCATTGTCACCATAAGAAGGGTTCCAGTCAAGATAGTGCTTTTGTCAGAGAGATTTATGGTTGGAAAACTAAAGACAAAGGGTGTATATAAATACGTAGCCCAATCTGAGTACCAGTCTATGTGTTACAGGCCCAAGCCACCAAACAACACTTTTCACATGTTGGGTCCCTTCAAATTATGAATCTAAGAAGCCCCATAGGAGCAACAAAATGAAAATGATACCTAGAAAATCACTCTTCTTGCCTAAGCCACCAATCTTAGCAAGGCTTAAGGAGGACCAACGATAATTATAAGGATCCCATGCTTCCACTATACTCTCTATTGCTTTATGATCCAATATATTTCTCATCTTATCTTTCCATTTTGTTTTGAATGTGGAGTCTTTACAGCCTACAATATAGTATGCTCTAAGCCCTTGTAGCAATATTCAAAATGTGGCTACAGTTACTTTACAGTATCTGTAGATGAGGGTATGCCCCCTTTGTCTGCTATGGCGAAGAGTTGGGCTCTTGCTATGAGTACCTCATAAAACTCACCCTCATATGTCAGTTGCAATGTCTTATTTGGGGACAAGAACAAGGTCCTTGAGCTACGTCCATGGTTTTAATACCAATCCACTTTTGACTTCTTCCTTGCTTGGTAGCAATTTACAGAAAACTCTATACCCCAACAACCAGTATGTTCGAAACTTGTTTGTACCAGACACTAATATATCCAGGGTTTTCAAATGGGCATCTCTGAAATTTTGGAAAAGAAATTGAAGCATTTGGCAAGTTTTGGCCTACTACTCATAAACATCAATTCGAAACAGGGGTATGTGTTGTAGTATTTGTAAATGAGTAAACATTTAAATTTAGTTTTATATGAAAAAAGATTTAGTATGCATAATGAAACATTAAATTAAAATAATAATAATAATAAAATAGTTTAATTGACATCTCATATGAAGTTAGTAGTGAAAAATGTCATTTTAATAGAGTTTTGGCAAGTTAAGGAATTTGTGCATCCCTATATTTACGAAAATTTCACCGAGAGTTGAATTGGGATATTAAAAACACATTCGAGGTTTTATCCAAAAGAAAGTTCATGACATCTCATATGAAGTTAGAAGTGAAAAATGTCATTTTAATAGAGTTCTAGCAAGTTAAGGAATTTGTGCATCCCTATATTTACGAAAATTTCACCGAGAGTTTGATTTCAGCAAGGAGTTTGATGGCTTTCACTTGTATTTTTCGAAACACCTAGTTGACAGAACCATGTAGTAGGAAAAGGACATTTAATTTTTACTCTCACGATGGTTTGTGATAGCTAGCAACCTTGTGTGCCCTCTTTAAAAGTGACAATTCATTCTTAAATATGTAACATATGGAAAAACAAAATCTCCAAATACAAAAAAGAAAAACTTAAAATAATGTACAAAAATATGTTCACATAAACAACAACTACTACATGAATAATGGATAACCTCTATATGACATTAACTATAACTCATTATCATCCACCCTTGCTTTCAAGAATGTCCATTCACATGTTTCTATTCTTCCACACACTACTATTACTTATCCATATTCAAAACACACATAACTAATATTTTCAAGTGTAACTCAATATCATCCACCCTTGCGTTCAACAATGTCCATTCACATGTCACTATTCTTCTACACACTATTATTTATAAAATATTTATATTCAGCATACACATAACTAACAATTTCAATTGCAACTCTTTATCATCCACCCTTGCTTTCAACAATGCCCATTCACATGTCCCTATTCTTCCACACTCTATGCCTTACAACGTTTCCTTTGCAACATCAGGTGCAAATGCTAGTTTATTTTTGGTATTAATTAATAATAATTTATTTGTTGTGAATTAATTTTGTTTTTTATTTTATGGTTTTAAAGGATGGCTTATTTTATGTAGATATTTCTAAAGATTGAAACGAATTTGTGGGGAGGAGTGAGTATGTACAATGGAAGTTGAGTATTTTATTAGACAATGTATATGTCAATATCCTTAACTCTTGTTTAAGGTGTTAAATTTCACACCACATGATTAATGCTTGCTTTTAGCTAGTAAAAAAGTGATGTTGTTTCTCTCAAAGTAGCTAAAACAATAACTTTGGGCCCACATGCCTCACCCCAAATAGATATCGAAGGATAAACAATAGTGGCAAGGAAGGGAAACTCCCCAAATTCAACGAACCCAGTTCATGTCTATAATATCAAGAGCTCCAATTGGCTACGTAGACTAACCCCAACCCATTTTAGAATGTGATGGTTAGAGACCCTTCTGATAGCTTCTAGAAAAATACATTCAGGGCAGGGGGTTGTGGTGGAGGCCATCTTAGAAAAAATACTTCAAATTATGTGATGGTTAGAGATGATTTTGATAGCTTCTAGAAAAATATGCTTAGGGGTGGGTTCATTTGGCTTAATTTTCACCCCCACAACTGAACTCTTTTGAATCTATTTGTCATGTCAAAGTCTTTTTTAAGAGGCCATGAAATGTGAATTCAAATGATGTCTTCCCACACAGGATGTGATATGTGACTACTCTAAACCCTTTTGACTCCTTGGCTCGCAAAGGAGGTGAGGAGACAATATATTACATCATTGAAATGTCACGATGACAGTAGCCTCGTGGGTGTATATGATATTATAGATCCCTATCACAAATGCATGGTTTCCAGAATTAGAAATATTGTTTATGATATTCTTTGCTTCTAAGAAGTTAAAGTTACTAATTTAATGTTTAAGATAACCATTTAAGTTACCTCTATGAACTCTATTGTTTTTTTATTAACCATGTTCTTAAGGAGAGGTGACAAACTTGACTCCTCCATAGTGGTAAAAATCCATTATCTAGTATAGCATTGATCTCTCCAACTTCTTTGTATGACACTTGTTCTATTTCAAAAGTCATTTAATAGGTGTAGTTAATGTTTATGCTTCAAATGATGTGGAAAAAAGAGTGGCCTTATGAGAATGACTAGACTAAGAGTTGTGTGAATCATATTGGTTGTTTTGTAATGATTTAAATAATGTAATAAAATTTAGCCTTTAATGGCATCAAGGCCAGACTCAACCTTTACAACCTTGACCAAGTTTGTTATAAAGATTCTCTTGAAGTATGTTTCACGTTGCCCTAAAATGAAATACTAGTGATGAAACAACTAGACATAAACACTAGTGATGATAGAGTAAGTAAAGTTGTTGCAAGAGACTCATTTAAGGGTACAACTCACTAAATGGAGCTTATCAAGTTTAAGACACAAGCGAAACTTCTAGGAAAATATGAGACCGATAAAGTTCACAAATTAATTTACAACAAATCGTCAATGTTGAATTAATCCCATGGTTCCCCAATGTCCCATGGTCAACATTATGTTCCAAAAATTACCTTAGCCCATGTTATCACCCAAAGAAAATCTCCTAGGTTGTATCTCGGAGATGCTCGAGAAAATTACAAACTCAACATGTTGTTGGAAAAGGATGAATGGAAGGAATGATGC